>OZ024914.1:9842084-9989584 GCA_964017125.1 Flabesymbios commensalis | reverse complement strand
GTGGGATGTAGCAGTACAAGGGTTAATGGAAACCGTCTATACGCGGGGTGTAGCAGTACAAGGGTTAATGTAGACCGTCTATATGCGGGCTGTAGCAGTACAAGGGTTAATGTAAACCGTCTATATGCGGGATGTAGCAGTACAAGGGTTAATGTAAACTGTCTATATGCGGGGTGTAGCAGTACAAGGGTTAATGTAAACCGTCTATATGCGGGGTGTAGCAGTACAAGGGTTAATGTAAACCATCTATATGCGGGATGTAGCAGTACAAGGGTTAATGTAAACTGTCTATATGCGGGGTGTAGCAGTACAAGGGTTGATGTAAACCATATATATGCGGGATGTAGCAGTACAAGGGTTAATGTAAACTGTCTATATGCGGGGTGTAACAGTACAAGGGTTAATGTAAACCGTTTAAATGCGGGAAATAGCAGTACAAGGGTTAATGTAAACCGTTTATATGCGGGGTGTAGCAGGAAAAGGGTTAATGTAAACCGTCTATATGCGGGGTGTAGCATTACAAGGGTTAATGTAAACCGTCTATATGCGGGACATAGCAGTACAAGGGTTAATGTAAACCGTCTATATGCGGGGTGTAGCATTACAAGGGTAATATGCGGGACATAGCAGTACAAGGGTTAATGTAAACCGTCTATATGCGGGATGTAGCAGTACAAGGGTTAATGTAAACCGTCTATATGCGTGATGTAGCAGTACAAGGTTTAATGTAAACCGTCTATATGCGGGACATAGCAGTACAAGGGTTAATGTAAACCGTCTATATGCGGGATGTAGCAGTACAAGGGTTAATGTAAACCGTCTATATACGGGACATAGCAGTACAAGGGTTAATGTAAACCGTCTATATGCGGGGTGTAGCAGTACAAGGGTTAATGTAAACCGTCTATATACAAGATGTAGCAGTACAAGGGTTAATGTAAACCGTCTATATGCGGGGTGTGGCAGCACAAGGGTTAATGTTAACCGTCTATATGCGGGTTGTAGCAGTACAAGGGTTAATGTAAACCGTCTATATGCGGGATGTAGCAGTACAAGGGTAATGTAAACTGTCTATATGCGGGGTGTAGCAGTTCAAGCTTTAATGTAAATCGTCTATATGCGGGATGTAGCAGTACAAGGGTTAATGTAAACCGTCTATATGCGGGATGTAGCAGTACAAGGGTTAATGTAAACCGTCTATATGCGGGATGTAGCAATACAAGGGTTAATGTAAACCGTCTATATGCGGGATGTAGCAGTACAAGGGTTAATGTAAACCGTCTATATGCGGGCTGTAGCAGTACAAGGGTTAATGTGAACCGTCTATATGCGGGATGTAGCAGTACAAGGGTTAATGTAAACTGTCTATATGCGGGGTGTAGCAGTACAAGGGTTAATGTAAACCGTCTATATGCGGGACATAGCAGTACAAGGGTTAATGTAAACCGTCTATATGCGGGATGTAGCAGTACAAGGGTTAATGTAAACCGTCTATATGCGGGATGTAGCAATACAAGGGTTATTGTAAACCGTCTATATGCGGGATGTAGCAGTACAAGGGTTAATGTAAACCGTCTATATGCGGGCTGTAGCAGTACAAGGGTTAATGTAAACCGTCTATATGCGGGATGTAGCAGTACAAGGGTTAATGTAAACTGTCTATATGCGGGGTGTAGCAGTACAAGGGTTAATGTAAACCATCTATATGCGGGATGTAGCAGTACAAGGGTTAATGTAAACTGTCTATATGCGGGGTGTAGCAGTACAAGGGTTGATGTAAACCATCTATATGCGGGATGTAGCAGTACAAGGGTTAATGTAAACTGTCTATATGCGGGGTGTAACAGTACAAGGGTTAATGTAAACCGTTTAAATGCGGGAAATAGCAGTACAAGGGTTAATGTAAACCGTTTATATGCGGGGTGTAGCAGTAAAAGGGTTAATGTAAACCGTCTATATGCGGGGTGTAGCAGTACAAGGGTTAATGTAAACCATCTATATGCGGGATGTAGCAGTACAAGGGTTAATGTAAACTGTCTATATGCGGGGTGTAGCAGTACAAGGGTTGATGTAAACCATCTATATGCGGGATGTAGCAGTACAAGGGTTAATGTAAACTATCTATATGCAGGGTGTAACAGTACAAGGGTTAATGTAAACCGTTTAAATGCGGGAAATAGCAGTACAAGGGTTAATGTAAACCGTTTATATGCGGGGTGTAGCAGTAAAAGGGTTAATGTAAACCGTCTATATGCGGGGTGTAGCATTACAAGGGTTAATGTAAACCGTCTATATGCGGGACATAGCAGTACAAGGGTTAATGTAAACCGTCTATATGCGGGGTGTAGCATTACAAGGGTAATATGCGGGACATAGCAGTACAAGGGTTAATGTAAACCGTCTATATGCGGGACATAGCAGTACAAGGGTTAATGTAAACCGTCTATATGCGTGATGTAGCAGTACAAGGTTTAATGTAAACCGTCTATATACGGGACATAGCAGTACAAGGGTTAATGTAAACCGTCTATATGCGGGATGTAGCAGTACAAGGGTTAGTGTAAACCGTCTATATGCGGGATGTAGCAGTACAAGGGTTAATGTAAACCGTCTATATACGGGACATAGCAGTACAAGGGTTAATGTAAACCGTCTATATGCGGGGTGTAGCAGTACAAGGGTTAATGTAAACCGTCTATATACAAGATGTAGCAGTACAAGGGTTAATGTAAACCGTCTATATGCGGGGTGTGGCAGCACAAGGGTTAATGTTAACCGTCTATATGCGGGTTGTAGCAGTACAAGGGTTAATGTAAACCGTCTATATGCGGGATGTAGCAGTACAAGGGTAATGTAAACTGTCTATATGCGGGGTGTAGCAGTACAAGGGTTAATGTAAACCGTCTATTTGCGGGATGTAGCAGTACAAGCTTTAATGTAAATCGTCTATATGCGGGATGTAGCAGTACAAGGGTTAATGTAAACCATCTATATGCGGGGTGTAGCAGTACAAGGGTTAATGTAAACCGTCTATTTGCGGGATGTAGCATCATTACAAGCTTTAATGTAAATCGTCTATATGCGGGATGTAGCAGTACAAGGGTTAATGTAAACCGTCTATATGCGGGATGTAGCAGTACAAGGGTTAATGTAAACCGTCTATATGCGGGATGTAGCAATACAAGGGTTAATGTAAACCGTCTATATGCGGGATGTAGCAGTACAAGGGTAATGTAAACTGTCTATATGCGGGGTGTAGCAGTACAAGGGTTAATGTAAACCGTCTATATGCGGGATGTAGCAATACAAGGGTTAATGTAGACCGTCTATATGCGGGATGTAGCAGTACAAGGGTTAATGTAAACCGTCTATATACGGGATGTAGCAGTACAAGGGTTAATGTAAACCGTCTATATGCGGGGTGTAGCAGTACAAGGGTTAATGTAAACCGTCTATATACGGGATGTAGCATTACAAGGGTCAATGTAAACCGTCTATATGCGGCTTGTAGCAGTACAATAGTTCATGTAAATTATCCATATGCGAGGTGTAGCAGTACAAGCTTTAATATAAATCGTCTATATGCGGGGTGTAGCATTACAAGGGTAATGTAAACCGTCTATATGCGGGGTGTGGCAGCACAAGGGTTAATGTAAACCATCTATATTATTAGAATTGTCATTCGTTTGATTGCACCCTGTGGTTGTGTACAACTTCCACAACCCGCAGCCTTTTGCACGTACACAGCCAAGCCATACACTTTTTCCACTAAATCTGTCACTTACCCGTTTGCTTTCACTATCAGCACTCCTCTTACCAATTTTCATAATTTTACCTATAACATTTACCTATAACATTACCTTTACCTATTAAACCCCTAACTTTCCCTTTGTTATCAAGTACTATTAGCTTCGCCGAAGGAAATTTTGGCAACCGCAGATTTTAAAGACATCAAAATGTGAGTACTTTTATATTATTATATTTTCTTCCCTTTCCTCCAATTTACTTATCCACTCGGGTTTTATCAAAATCCCAATATCTTGCCAAAATTCCGTTATTATTTTAAAATTTATTCGGCTAGTGTTTCTATATTGCCTGAAAACTATTAATTTATATCGTAGTTTTGTTCTACTGCTCGTTCTTTAGAAATGTATTACTCACTCTAGTCGCTAAAATGTCTGCAGCTGTCAATCTTGTCATCGCGTCGATCAAACTGGTGTCTTGTCTCTCTTTACTGTAAATTGCATAGTTTACCTTCTATTGTTTTTCCGAAATCTGTGTTAAACTGCAGTGGACGCGTTCTATTGTCGCACACACGAACGTTACTACTTGATAATATCGAGTCAACTGTTTTTGTCACTTGCTTTGTTTTTACAAGCGTTCATTAATTACCACGCGAATTTGGAAAGTATACTTATTGCTTGAATTCCGCGTTTTTCCATGATTTACCTTGCACTTGCTGTACAATCGGATTGAACAGTGCACAATACCTTACCAGGATATTAACCCTTTCAGTTCACACCCTAACCACAGTTCACATCCTGCCATCACGCAACGTTGTTCATAGTTCACGGTTTTACTGTTTATAACGTTTGCAAATTTACTTGTTCATTTTTTCCACTCGTTCAGCACTATTTGAAATTATGGCGTTTATAATGACATCGTAATTTTGCGAGCGATTACCTAAAGAAATTCTATACAGATTTATATAAGCCCATATCCTATTCAGATATAAGTATATATTGTTGAATATTCACATATCCCATATCTAGCAATCAAAATGTCTTTTAAGGACATTACAGGTGCTCTTAGAAGGAGCAGAGCCGCCTATAAGGGCGAAATTACAATGATTGTGAATGATTTGAATAAAAAATCAGAACAGAAGACTTTACAAAGTAATTTTTTGTTGAAGCAGGAAACCACCGTAAATACCTACCTGCATAAAATTGACAAAATTAATGATGATATTCATGAGTTATGTGAAGAAAAGGAAATCAAAGTGGATGACACAGATCGTGTTACTGATTTCAAAGATGAAATAAAATATGAAATCGGTGTTCAGGAGAAAATTTCTGATGTCCAAACTAAGATTACTCCTGTAAAAACTGACACGTCATCGCACACTCCCACAGTTACCCCAATACGGCCACCTAAATTAAAATGTCCAAGTTTCAGTGGTCTAGAAAAAGACAGGTTGCTGTTTCAAAACTTTCTCATGCAGTTTAATAATGTAATGACTGCTGGTGGTAAGCTGGATGATTCGGCCAAACTAACGTACCTTTGCGGCTACTTAACAGATTATGCCTTTTCATTTATAAGCCACTTGTCAATCAGTAATAAAAATTACAAAGCCGCATTAGACTTGCTAAATGCTGAATTCTTAGATAAAGAATTTATCATTGAAGAATATTTCACTAAAATTATCAGCAACTCGCTCAAATATGATCCCCAATTTGAGGAAGTCAAAAAATATTTGAATGAAACTAGAGCATGCATACATGATTTGAAAAACTATGGTGTTGATCTTCTACTACTGAATTCCTCTGGGTTAAAACTTATTAGCCACATCGTTTTCAATAAACTACCCGCTATCCTCAAGCGAGAATTGGTTCATAAAATCGGATCAAACTATCCTTCCCTCAAAGAATTGTTTGATAATTATCATGATTTGATAAAAACGATCATTCGAACAAGTTTGAAAAAAAGAAATTTTTTGATCAAAAAAGCAGAACTGTATCACAAGGTCACGATGATCATAAAAAGTTTCTCTCAAAACCTAGTAGTCATTCTGGTGAACCTACCATGTATCAACAGGATTCAAATCCCGAAGGGGCTTCTGCATTACAAAATTTTACCACGCAATCGTCAGCTTCTCACCCCAGAAAACCTTGTAAATTTTGTAATGCAAGTAGTCATGTGATGTACCGATGTGAGAAATATAATTCCCATGAAGCCAGAAGGCAGCGTTGTCTTGAAATGGGTCTATGTGTTCTTTGTACTAGTCCATTTCACAAAAAGCAACAATGTCCTGGCAAAAATAATGAGCTAAAATATCAATGTTTACATTGCAAGGTCAACTCTCATATAAGTACATTATGCAAATATATTGACAAGCATAAAAATGCCCCTAGCCAGACTAATTCTAATGTGTGTTTAAATGCAAGTGAAATAGTATCGGCAGAACATTCGATAATAATGCCCATCATGGACATTAAAGTGAAGACTGGTTCAAAAGTTTGCAGAGCTAGATGTTTATTAGACTCCGGCAGTCAAAGATCTTATTTATCAGAAAAAGTTTGTGCTGTCTTAGCATGTAAAGATGAAAATGTTTCAATTATACAGCATGATATCAAAACATTTTTGGGCTCTCAAAAGAAAGAGTTGAAAGAAATTTATGTCGCTGTTGAAATTCATAATTTAAAACCCTTTAATCAGAAGGTGTTAATAGACAAGGAGTTTAACATACAACTAAATATGCCTCAATATGTTAAAGTTATTAGCAAACTTGCATGTAAAGGTGTCCCCCTGGCTGTTCAATATGAAGGCGGTTTGCCTCCTGAAATTGTAGAAATAGACGGACTAATGGGTGCGGATGCTCTACAAAATTTGTCTATGACCAGAACAGTTGAATGTATGAAGGGTATTGCATGGGAATTTCCTAATGGTCTTGTGCCTAATGGAGACGCAAACAACTTTCTATTCCCAAGACAAATCTCAGTCTTACCTAGTTTTTCCAGCTCTAGACCTGATACATTCAACAACTATAACCACATTATTTCTAGATATGCTAAATGTCCAGAGACTCATGTCAATTTTGTCCTGAACCCCAAGTCATCATATCCTGACCCATTACAATGTTTATTTCCCGAAAGTTCTGTGGAAAGGAATCTCGATATGATGTTTCAAACCGAGGGCTTAGGCATTGATAGTAAAGAAAATGCCATTACTGATTACGACTCTGTAAAAATAAAAGACTTTGAAGATTCCATTAAGTTTGAAGATGGTCATTACAATGTCAAACTTCCATGGCACGAAGATGTTCTGGAAAAGGTTCCATCTAACCATAATGTAGCTTTAACTGTGATGGACAGAGTTTCTAAAAAGTTAGAGAAAGATAATCTCATGGATGATTATATAAAAGTTTTTAAACAACAAGAGGAGGAAGGAATTATTGAAAGAATAGAAATTGATCCTCAAAAATATGCTGATTACACGTGGATCCCACATCGTCCCATAATTAAAACTGAGCAGCAAGTAACTACAAAAATCAGACCAGTTTTCAATCGCTCACTTAAAACCCATAATTCCCCATCTCTAAATGAAGCTGCATATCCTGGAGTCAATTTGATGACTGATATGACAAAACTTCTTTTATATTTCAGATCTAATAAGTTCACTATGATCTCAGACATCAGAAAAGCCTTTCTGATGATTAAACTAGGCCACGAAGTAGACAAAAACAGGTTTTGTTTTTTCTTAAAAGAAGGAAACAAATTGAGCTGTTTCAGATACAAAACCATAATCTTCGGTTACAATGCCAGTCCTTTCATTCTTAATTTTATCATCAAGCACCATGCTAAGCAGTTTCCTTCAGATTACTGCTCTGAGGTATTACTGAACAATTTTTATGTTGACAATTTGATGCTTACAGCAAATGATCAAGATAAACTTCTCTCTTTGTACTTAGATCTTGACCAGAGAATGAAAAAAGGTGGATTTGATTTGAGGTCTTGGACTTCTAATAACCCTATGCTAAGAGAGAGAATGATCTCCGATAACAAATATATTGAGCATGAAAGTCCCTATGAAAAGTTACTAGGTTACAAATATTCAACTAAAACAGATGTATTCAAGTTGTCTGGAACCGTATTTGATAAAGACACGAAGACAAAAAGAGGTATATTATGTCAAACTTCCAAATTGTTTGATCCTCTCGGTCTTTATTTGCCTGTTACAGTGAGAAGTAAAATTCTCATGAGAGAGCTCTGGTCACAAAATCTTTCATGGGATGAAAATGTCATGGAAAAACATATCAATTTGTGGTCCCAGTTAGCTCATGATTTAACATCTCTGAATGTTACATTTCCAAGATGTGTTGTGAATGAGGCATTTGACACTGATTTGTATCTTTTCTGTGATTCCTCAAAACAATCGTATGGGTTTGCATTGTACAATGTTCAAGATAAGTCCAACTTGATGTTTGCTAAAGCCAAAGTCACTCCTATAAAACCTCGAAGCTTACCAACTCTTGAATTGTTGTCCGTGTTTTTGGGTGTAAAATGCCTGCATTTAATACTGGATTCCTACCCCAATGTTACATTCAAGAGGCTTGTGATTGCAGTAGATGCCCAAGTAGTTTTGTCTTGGCTGATGTCCCAGCAAATAAAAACCAACAACCAATTTGCTAAGAACAGGCTAAAAGACATTAGTATGATGACACAAATCAACTTTTTTCACTGGGACCCAAGGTAGCTCAATCGGAAAACGTTGTGGCATCTGATTTGGTGTAACTTGGATATTGTTTTCAAGTATGTGCCAACAGATCAAAACCCTGCGGATCTTTTAACTAGGGGATTGTCCTTAAACAAGTTTAAAGACTTACTTCAATTTTGGACATACGGTCCAGAATGGCTGAAAACAGCTGACAGTGATTGGCCTGTGAACGAATTAAACTGTCTGGGTGATGATAATAAAATCAGATCTGCCAATGCAAAAAGGGATGGTTCAATTCAAAATTATTCAATCAACCATTTGTACCCTTTAGAACTTCAACAGCTCACAAATGAATCTATTTCACCATGCAACAATGTCGATGAAACACCACCTGTAGGCCATTTGCCGGTAGAAACAGTTCGCCGCTCTGCGCGTTTGATGGCACAAAGGGCCAAAAGCCAATAACATGTAGTTATTATTATGTGTAATGTATTTCTGAGTTAATTACCGCTGTCATTTTATTGTTCATGTATAAACGCTATTTTCTATTGATATTTGCGCTATATTCCCCTATATGATACATGCATTGTAAATTGCATTTTTCTTGTCCTCGGGAATATATTAGAATTGTCATTCGTTTGATTGCAACCTGTGGTTGTGTACAACTTCCACAACCCGCAGCCTTTTGCACGTACACAGCCCAGCCATACACTTTTTCCACTAAATCTGTCACTTACCCGTTTGCTTTCACTATGAGCACTCCTCTTACCAATTTTCATAATTTTACCTATAACATTTACCTATAACATTACCTTTACCTATTAAACCCCTAACTTTCCCTTTGTTATCAAGTACTATTAGCTTCGCCGAAGGAAATTTTGGCAACCGCAGATTTTAAAGACATCAAAATGTGAGTACTTTTATATTATTATATTTTCTTCCTTTCCTCCAACTTACTTATCCACTCGGGCTTTATCAAAATCCCAATATCATGCGGGGTGTAGCATTACAAGGGTTAAAGTAAACCGTCTATAAGCGGGGTGTAGCAGTACAAGGGTTAATGTAAACCGTCTATATGCGGGCTGTAGCAGTACAAGGGTTAATGTAAACCGTCTATATGCGGGACATAGCAGTACAAGGGTTAATGTAAACCGTCTATATGCGAGTGTAGCAGTACAAGGGTTAATGTTAACCGTCTATATGCGGGGTGTAGCAGTACAAGGGTTAATGTAAAATATCCATATGCGAGGTGTAGCAGTACAAGCTTTAATGTAAATCGTCTATATACGGGATGTAGCAGTACAAGGGTTAATGGAAACCGTCTATATGGGGGATGTAGCAGTACAAGGGTTAATGTAAACTGTCTATATGCGGGGTGTAGCAGTACAAGGGTTAATGTAAACCGTCTATATGCGGGATGTAGCAGTACAAGGGTTAATGGAAACCGTCTATATGGGGGATGTAGCAGTACAAGGGTTAATGTAAACTGTCTATATGCGGGGTGTAGCAGTACAAGGGTTAATGTAAACCGTCTATATGCGGGATGTAACAGTACAAGGGTTAGTGTAAACCGTCTATATGCGGGATGTAGCAGTACAAGGGTTAATGTAAACCGTATATATGCGGGTGTAGCAGTACAAGGGTTAATGTAAATCGTGTACAGTATGTAACAGTACATAGTCTTCCAGATTATTAAAACATTTGTGCAAATAGGCACAATGATCCATTATAATCTACTAAAAAATATTATCTATGAGCCGAGAATTCATTATAGCCCAGTAAAACCCAGTAAAAATTAAAAAAAAAAAAATCCCATTTTTGCTCATATTTCAGTGAATATTGGTGTCTATCTCTATGTCTATCCCTATGTTTTCATGGTCAACGAGCATAACAAAATTCGGATGCATTGCTACATTAGAAACACATAGATATGCGATATAGCAGTGTTACGGGTGCATTTTATCTACGTAACTATGTTATAAATGGTCAAGGCGGAGAGCGTAACAAAAATCAGATTTACAGCGTTCAAAACCATCTTGTGAATGATATATTTTGTGTTTATCTCTTCACGTTCCTGTCCTGGATCATTCTGTAAACAAATGCTCAAATTGAGCTGTGTTATGATATGAAGCTATTCATTTGATCTCTTTTGTTTATGGCCCGAACGGCTTGAATCATTTCTCACTTGGCCAGGTTTTAGTCTAAGCAATTAGACCCAGAGTGCGTGTAGTAGCACTTCAGATTGGATTAGCCATACAAATTCATCACCATTTCGGCTCAAGGTTCCTCTTGGATTCACTTCACCAACACGTTTTTTTGTAGCTCATACACTGAGGACCAGACATTCGAAAAAAGTGCTGCAATTGTGACAGACCCCACTACATCAGTTAATGGCGGCAGATTTGTACAATACATAGCAAATAATGTAGATCACAATGTTCAGACTTTGGATGGACATTGTACATTTCATGGCATGGGCATGGTTGCAGAAATAACCCCTGCTCAGTCAACATCTATCGTAGTTCTACGAAAAACGTTGCAACCAAATATATCTTAGAAAGTGGCCACATTGCTATTCATCAATATAACTATCCAAGGAATACAGCACCAACAAATTTCAATGATCTTGAAGAGGTTCGGTCTAAAATAAAAGTTCTTCCTCACTTACCACTGTCGACCAGTACCATATGTAAGATATTGCCGTTCTTGAATTGGCCTAGACCAGGTTGGTCAGGCTTCATGCAGATGGTGCGAAAGGGTGACCATCCAGGAAAAGCGTCAGTAGTGTTTTTGCAAATGTTAAATTTTGATCACACGGATATGTCCTACGTTTATTCTACTTTGATCTTCTTGGCAGACCAAGCTTAAAACAAATTCAGCAAATCCAGTGATCACGATTGACCAACCTTTATGGTGGAAATCACAGATCATCGTGATGAATGAAGAAAACGGAAGTCATCTCAAGTCAATTGTATTGAGATTAGGGGGACCTTCATACAGAGATGGGTCACCTTGGCACCATATGTCATCTAATTTAAGCAAACTGCTGGTTTAAATGAAGCCCTCGAAATTGTTTAAGGAGGCAATACAGTCAGGCAGATAATTTGTGGAAAGGCAGTAGGTCGAGCACGCAGAGGCCACTTTCTACTTGCTGCTGCACTGAATATTCTTCTCCTTTCAGATGCCTAATTGCAGCTGCCTCTGCCGATGAGTTTGACTGACTGCTCGACAATATCAAATGACACAGACACCTCGTTCGATGCTGAAGATATACCCACCGGGAATGTTAAGTTGGAAACAGAGACAGATGTGACACAAAAAGACAGTACTCCAACATTAAACTCTTACAGTGAAATTATAATAAAAGCCAAACAATCACTAGACAAGTTGTTCTCAGACAATGAGGTGAATACAGATTTAGAAGCTGCCATATTACATGTCAATGCTAAATTAATTGAACTAAAAAATGAAAACAATGCAGCAGGACGAACAGTTTATGGTTCCACTACATGAGAATGGTGGACATATTAAAACTGTTCATTCAGGCTGAAAGAACTTGAGAGTGGGACCTCCATCTTGTCGTACTACATGAAATTTTGCCATACTTTGCTGCAGCTGGCCATAATCTTTATACAAAATCAGTTTACTTTTATATCCAGCAAATGTTACCCCTACCTGTTGATCACCCTAACGTTTATTCTATGTTTGTCGAAGGGCGTCATGTTATACGCAGAAGTGACACATACTGGGCAGGTCTGTCAACAGATTTCATAATTGAGCAAATGTTGATGCGCAGCATAAAATCAACGGGAGGCCTCACACGAGGACAGGGTATAACAGAAGTTCGGAGATCTGTCTGGATTAAATCGCTACCTGCATGCTCTCATATCAACCAGTCAATGCAAGATTTCACTGGCACAACGTACCACACGTGAACAACACGCAAAAGCATCTCATGCCACGGTGAAAAAGACAGAGAAGATACAGACAAAATTGTCACATTTTTTACAGCCAGAAACCCCTTTGTTGACTCTGACAAATCACTTCGCAACATAGTTTCTAGTGTAGTTGCACATGAATCTGTAAATGTTGATCAGGCAGTTAAAGTAGGGACAAAAATCCTTGAATCAATGCAAAACAAATCTATCACAGATCAATATTTTAAACGAAAAGAACAAGCTATCACTCTTGGTTCTTTTTCAAGGCTAGATTCAACGACTAGCAAAGAGATTGTTCAAATAGATGCTCAGATCCTCTTTCAAAGACTTATGTTGATCGCAGCCAATGAAAATCTGAGCACTGAAGACATGTTTTCTCATGAGCTTTGTACGTATCCAACAGCACTATTCGACAGCCCAGGTGTTCCCTGATTAGCGAACAAGGCTGTGTTTACAGACTCTTTGTGGAATCATATTCAAATCCTAGCACAAATATCAATATCAAATCCACTCCACGTACTCGATGGTGGAGTCCTATTACATCGCATACCATGGTCCCGAGATGTATCTTTTCAAGAGATATGTGATGACTACACGCGCTACGTGTGGAAAATATATTGTCGTTTTTGATGGCTACACTGATGGCCCAACTGTGAAAGACATGACTCACCAGAGAAGAGGGCAAACTAATTATGTTGATGTTCACTGTGAAAAACTTACAGTGAAGAAGGGCATATTTCTTTCAAACAAGAAAAACAAACAGCGCTTCATTGACAAAGGGTCAGTAAAATCTTAGAAGCCATAGGATGCCAAGTCATCCAAGCAACTGGTGATGCTGATCTTCCAATAGATCCTCAGATCCTCTTTCGAAGACTTATGTTGATCGCAGCCAACGAAAGTCTGAGCTTTGTACGTATCCAACAGCACTATTCGACAGCCTAGGTCAATATCAAATCCACTCCACGTACTTGACGGTGGAGCCCTATTACATCGCATACCATGGTCCCGAGATGTATCCTTTCAAGAGATATGTGATGATTACATTTTACATAATTAATGTGTAACCGTTTGCGTACGTTGCGCAAAGGGCGGTACGCCCCTGCCACATCACGATTCTTTGGAATTGGAGAAAGCGTCACTCTGAAAAAAGTGAACCAACTGGAGCAGTATGCAGAATTTTTTTTTGATCCTGAGTCTTCAAAGGGAAATATCGCATCAGCAGGTGAAAAATCAATAGTAGCCATCTATAGCGGGGAAAATGGTGACAATCTAGATAAGTTACGTTATCAAAAGTATTGTGAGAAAGTTGTAAAAAGATGTTGTTTATGTCGAAGCAAAAATACCACCACTTACATCAAGTGCAGCAAAGTTTCAATCTTATCGTGGTTAGGGAATGTCAGGGAATGTTATGCTTAATCCTTTAGAATGGGGTGGAACGTTTCAGATGATGTTATGTACTCACGTAATGACTGATATGGCACCAGCACCAGACAAAATCTTCTCAAAATGGTAAAATGTAACTGCAAAACTGACTGTAGAACAGCAAGGTGCAGCTGCAAGAAAAATGTACTGGATTGCTCATATGCTTGTGGAGAGTGTCACGGAACATCGTGCTTCAACTCGCACGTAACACAGGAAGACGACAGCGAGGAAGAACTGCAGTGTATGATATATGACTGCTTTTTTAGTTGAAATATTGTAAATGCATAAGCATCTATATATGTTATATTGCCTAAGCATCTATAAAGAATACATATATTGATTGGGTTGGGGTTTTAAAACATTGGATGAGGTTTTAACAGCGAGCTTCAACTCATGCGTAACACAGGAAGACGACTCTGAGGGAAGAACTTACTGTAGTGTATGATATAGGACTGCTTATTTAGTTGAAATATTGTAAATGCTCAAGCATCTATATATTTTACAAATCTAAGAATCTATATAGAATACATGTAATGATTGGGTTACGGTTTTAGGACATTGGTTGATGTTTTAACAGGGTGAAAGGTTATAATGTTTGCAAATCTTGTCAATTGCGTTATTTTCTAGAAGCATTAAAAATGCATATTTGGTTCCTTCATGTTATCGCTTAGTACTTTTTTTTCTGAGGGGCGATTTTTTTATACTTTTAGTATTTTGTTCAGGTGATAGCGCTCGACATGTCTGTGAAAAAATAAATTATGTTGCAATTTTTTTGACCTTTTGCATTCTTTTGAGTTATTTTGACTGGACTAAAACAACTTTATATATGTTACAAAACAAATGTCAAATTCAAATCGAACAAAACAAATTTAATGATGTGCTGCATACTTAACGAAAAGGGCATCTAATGTAATAGTAAATATGTGTTTGATCAACATTTACTCAACTAAAATGATTTTTTCTTCTCTTTCTATCATCACACTATCTATGTTCGTAGTGGCAATTATACGCCCTCTTCTCGAAATGTAAATCCAGAAGAACTAGAAAACATATTATTTTGTTTTATTTTGTTTTTGTACTTGATAGCAGACATGTTGATTTCGTTGTATTGTTTATGTTTAGTTTCGCCAGACGTTGTTGAAGTTAATGTTCTATTTTGGACTGAAAATCCTAATTGAGTCTGTTTTCGAGACATAAATTATACTTTATAATTGTATCGTGCTTGTTGTTTTATTTAAAACGGTTCAAGTACTATTTTTATCATGGCAAATTATTTATCACTTTAAACATCAGTGTGAATTATCGCTTTAATATAAATTTTACCGATCTCCCCCCCCCCCACCCCCACCCCCAGAGTTCAACAGCACACACATATTGAAATTAATTATAATTAAATATATGACTATATGACATTGAGCCTCCACAGGTTCAATGGCCGTGTTTACTGGGCAGGTATGAAATTGTGACGGGGTTCACCATGAGTGAGTAGCCGAATAACAAATTTAATCATTGCTACGAATCGTCTCAACCCCTCCGCACACTCTTTTGAAAATTAAATTATTTAAAAGTCACTCTAAACTAGTTGAAACTCGAACCCCTGTTTATCAGCTGAAAAGAAAAATAATAAAAAAATTCTAGGCCTAAATCAAAAGAAAATTTGTTGGAGGGCAAGTACACTAAATTCGGACCCCTCTTTCTTGGATGCGCCCCTATACATACGTGTGAATAAATGTTGAAGGATACATACTTTAACCTTATACTGCCGGGACCGTGTATATCCGTTTTCAAGCAAATTTCAGACCAATACATTCAACTTGAATTGATAAAATAATTTGTGGTATAGATATTTATGTAATTTAATAAATACATTTTGAAGATATATATTTTTTCATAAATATTATTATTTTTCGTCATTTGGAGCTGGAAATTGCGTCATCAATTCAAGCTCCAAATGACAAAAAAATAGTCGGAAAAAAATCGTCAGCATAAGGGTTAATACTACCACATGCCTCGACATGGTTCTTGGAAATTAAATTATGGCCATGTCACATTTCATATGTTATTAGTTTTTCAGCCTCAATCTTCAATCATAAGCATAGTTTAGTAGTTTTGAGAAGAGGAAGCAACCATACAATCATACAGTTTTATTCCAGATTTGCATTGAACCATGCAGCATAAACAAGTGTCAGGGTTTTATAAATCTCTAGCTAACTTCAATTTAGGTTTCACAAGGAAATCACGTCGATATACACTTTATCTGTAACATAAAATGATCACTGTTTATACTTTTTATAATTAGTTCACGTCACTTTCTACACTTTTGAAAAATACCCACGTCAGATTCTACACCTTTTAAGATGACAACTAAACGTCGCACGTCGTTTTTATCTCCCGTGGAGGCTTTACTACCTCGAAAGTAGGCCTATACTGCCTATACGATACTTCCATGCTATGTAACACTTATAAATTCTACCTGTACAACATTTGGATACATAGTTATCAAGAAAACATAGTTATCAAGACGTTAACCCGATGTTGATTTAAGGTTGGGCCACCATCTTCGACGCTGGCCCAACATAGAACCAAAAGTAGGTAATATTTTTGTGTTCAGCAGCTATACTGATTTGTAATAACCACCGACGTTTATGTAATAACCATGGTTAAGACTCGAAACGAACCCACTGTCAGTCAACAACGTCTGACGGACAGTGGTAATTGCTCTTTGAAATTAAGTGTCAAACATATGTCCAGTGTTATGATTAGCTGTTTTGAGTATTATCTACATTTTGTCATACGAAGATACAATCTGATCGATTGATAACCCTGAATACACAAGGTAGGGGTATATAGTCGTCATAATATATAACAGTGTCCGCGTACTGTGGAATAGGAGCTATGCTTGATCCAAAATCAATTTATTACATGTAACAGACATATCATCTATCGTTGATCAAATGCTTGTTTCAAGTTGGGCCAGCGTCGTGGACTATGGACCAACAATAAACCAACATTCAAACAACGTTTCTTGAGATTTTTGCCTAATTAAAAAGAGATACCCAGAGAGTACCCAATGCTGCACTGCGTTGACCCACTAATAATCCAGTCCAGTATTGATTCAACGTGTCGTGTTAGGATATATGCCTACTATATCCTAGATGGCGTGCTCGGCTTCAGACAGCAAGAGCTCGAATTTCAAATCCTGTGTCTGGAGGGGAGTGTCAACTCATTCATTTCACCATCCTCGGGAGGTTCTCCTGGCCCAGTTTAGCCTATATGTGCACAAAGGTGGCCTAATACCCCATTCATTTAATTAATTTCACATAGCTTGTAGGGCATGTTTTCCCTCGATTTCTCTGTCAATTCTCAACCGATTTTTATGATATTTTGCAAGGACTCAAATACCGCAAGGACCGCCAAATACCGTAAAATTTTCTTAAACAAATAGTTCTAAATTTAGACCATTTTGACATGTAACGCTGATAATTTTTTAATTACGACGTCCCTATAAATATATAAACCCAAGACCTCAATCGCATCACATGCCAGATGGTCCAACTATACAAATTTTACGGTACTTGGCGGGGGGCGCAAATAGTGAAGTCCTTGCAAAATTTCATGAACATCGTTTGAAAATTGACGTAAAAATCGCGGAAAAACATGCCCTACAGTTGCAGGTACATTCACTAAACATTTATCTGTCATTACAGAATTTAAGCAACTCCAAACAATTTAAAGGTAACAATTGATAATTTTCAGAATGTGATGGATTATATAATTTTCTATTAGTCTTTGTTTTAAAGTTTTGTTAGGACTACCTATGCCCCATGTTGCAAAAGTGTGGCTACTTTGGTCGTCCTCTGAGTACCAACATCAGGCTAAAGACGCAGATAGAGCCACTGGACTTAAACAGACAGACCTCAAAATGTGGCTGAGAGAGCCTATTGTCGGCACGGGCTTAGCACACTTGACCTACGTCTCATACCTGCGTCACAGGCCTGCATCTGAGGCCTGTGTCTGAGCCCTGCGTTAGAGCCAGGAACCTGCGTCTGAGAGAATTTATTTTCTTCGTGAACACGATACACTCATTCATTTTAAAGTATCACCCTGAAGTGTATATTGATAGCCCAGTCAAGATATGGGCCCAAATTGGGACGTGTTAAAAATAACACCACTATGAGTCTAAATGCCACCAATCGCCTTTTTTAGAAGAGAGACTTCAAAAGAAATCTTCTCTGATATCAACTGTCCAACATGACTATAATATTAGTTAAAGTGGAAGGTCCTGTGATACCTTTCATAATTCTTTTTAATTGTATTAGTGTTATCTTTAAACACGAAAAAACACACTTTATAACACCTGAATTCGTGGCGTAGCTAACAGCTTACATCGGGAGCGAATGCATTGTGCCGCGTATGACTCAATGTGGGAAACCAGTCAGAAACATTGTCTACACAAATATATTTCGCTGCATTAAAGTTATAGTCCACTGTTGATTATAGGCGGGACACTGTGGTCCCATAATTCGAAGCGACTGGTGGGAATTACACAATGAATTCACAGCCCCAACCAACAGTCATGAAACAAGATCATATCTAGCGCGGCATTGAGAGGAGGCTCTTAAGTC
Organism: Flabesymbios commensalis; assembly: GCA_964017125.1. NCBI lineage: Eukaryota > Metazoa > Annelida > Polychaeta > Terebellida > Flabelligeridae > Flabesymbios > Flabesymbios commensalis. The sequence continues at coordinate 9,971,166 of OZ024914.1, read as the reverse complement.
ACAGTCAGACTCTACTGACTTGAGCAACATCCATGGGAAATAATTCAAACAACAGTTAGCTAGAATCTGATAATTCGGTTCTCAGTTGGTCTCTCAGACGACATTGGGATGTAACTGGTGCATGTAGGCATGTTGTCTTGACATGACACCCGGCTCGGCCAGAAGCAGAGTCTCAGCCTCGTAATCAGGTTACCCAGCCCATGTAGCAGAATCAGGCAACTGGTGACAGTTTCGCAGCCTTTAACCTGCCAATTGCAGGTGATTTTGAATATATATTTTTAAACCCAGTGTGAGTCAACCTGTAGACCTACACATGATTCAATGTTTATTTACAACATCCAGGTCTTTTTATTCTAGAGGAGTCCCTATTTCTAGAGGATTGACACAGGCCTGCACATGGCGAATCCACAGTAGACCAAGGGTTTAACGGCTTACGATATCCACAAACGGGTTAGAACACGTTATATTCTGCAATTGCATATTTTGGAACAAAAGACCATAGTTATAAGTGTATATATTGATTGTATAATTTCAAACGGCAACTGATAAGTTTAGCCATGACTTAAATCATTAGTCGCCAATCACGACTATGATCGATTCTAGCCTTTTTATTAGTACTTAAATTGTACATTTTAAAGGTAAAATGCATCTTTAATCGTTGAAATTTAAACATAATTGGTATCTGCTTTGATATGTAATGACTAAACACTGCTGCTTCTTTGTTTCACAATAACTACATCATTGGAGAGAATATGTTATTCATGGTTCCAAGATTCATATAGAAAGTGGTTGAATTTTACTCACTTTGGAACTGAGGGTGAAACGATTGCGACGTTTCACCCTCAGTTCCAAAATGAGTGAAATTTAACCAACTACATCATTGTTTTTTTATGTTTGCAGGATGAATCATCTCCTGACAATGATTTTGATGTGCTGGATATTCTTTCTATAAATAGGCAGGGTTAATCTCTATCAGACTTCATGTCGTCCCCTGATAATGATTTTAATGCGCTGGATTTCCTTTCTTCTAATACACCAGAGGAATCTCTTTATGACTTCATGGATCCCACAGAGAAATCGTCCCCTGATAATGATTTGATCGCGCTGGACTTTCTTTCTTCGAATACACCAGAGGAATCTCTTTATGACTTCATGGAGCCCACAGAGAAATCGTCCCCTGATAATGATTTGTTTGCGCTGGATTTTCTTTCTTCTAATACACCAGAGGAATCTCTTTATGACTTCATGGAGCCCACAGAGAAATCGTCCCCTGATAATGATTTGATTGCGCTGGATTTTCTTTCTTCGAATACACCAGAGGAATCTCTTTATGACTTCATGGATCCCACAGAGAAATCGTCCCCTGATAATGATTTGTTTGCGCTGGATTTTCTTTCTTCGAATACACCAGAGGAATCTCTTTATGACTTCATGGATCCCACAGAGAAATCGTCCCCTGATAATGATTTGTTTGCGCTGGATTTTCTTTCTTCTAATACACCAGAGGAATCTCTTTATGACTTCATGGATACCACAGAGAAATCGTCCCCTGATAATGATTTGTTTGCGCTGGATTTTCTTTCTTCTAATACACCAGAGGAATCTCTTTATGACTTCATGGATCCCATAGAGAAATCGTCCCCTGATAATATTCCTGTAAATAGACGAGATAAATCCACAGGTAAACGTTATTTGAGTGATGATCTACATGCGAAAGATTCTATTCTTACTCGTATTAAATTAATTGGTGAATTAGAGAAAAAGGGATTACTTTTAATGCAAATTAAACCAAAGAAGAAAGTCAAGAAGAAGAAGGTTGCCTGGGAAATAGACACTAGACCCCTACCAGAGCTCTCGGCTAAAGCTTACATCCCCGCCATGATGAAGGCCTACCAGGGAACAATGTCAAAATCACCCCCACCTCTCCTCGTGCTTACTGCCATGGCAACGGATTCACTTATTAAAGCCAAACATATGGCAAACTATGAAGATGAGACAACATACATCATGTTGAGCTTGTTAGGAAAAGAGCTGGGTTTACTTGGTCGCGCTGTGGATTATACAGCTGGCGAGGAGGTGAGAAAGGCAGTCATTAAACAATGGTTCTTTGATCTTCCTGTGGTGCAAACATTTAAGAAAAAAGATAAATTTAAAAACCGTATTGTATACCAGAAGGCTATAGAATACACACCTGCCCCATCGGACAAATTCACTGAAGGTTTGATTCTAAATATCTATGGTAGGAATTTACTTGAACATGATAGTAAAGAAATCAGAGTGAAAATGGCGAGTTGTGTTTGTGTTTTGGTGTTTTCTCTGGCCAAGCGAGGCAGAGTAACCAATGAATACATACAACGTCACAGGAAAAAGCTGGAAAAGGAATTACATGTGACACATCTTGATCTAACTGTCAACAATGTCATCGATCTGTGGCTAAAGAGACTGTGTAAAATAGACGTAGACCCTGGGAAATGGGAGGTGATGTTTGAAGACATTAAGACCAAGATACAGCCATTATCCTGTTGCCTGTGTAGCATACTGGAAGAGGCTAAGTATGCAGGTATGACACTAGTTCTGCTGGTGCAGAAAGCAGTCTCACTCTACCCGGACTTCCCCTGGAAAAAGCTGCAGACAGATCTAGCGGATGAGTGGCAGGCAGTAAAGCTGGCATTAGAAAGGACAGACATAAGTCCTTATATTGTGTTCTCAAAGCGTAATGTGCCATGTGGGCGGTATCAGCACATAGCATACTGTGCCAAACAACTGATGATGCTAAGTCAGAGGAAGAGGATAGAAGGCTATGAGGGACTAGATGAAGAGATGGATACTGACAAAAAGAACAACATTGACCGTATGCTGGAAGAATATGTAGCAAGTATGCGAGAGCGCAAACAGCAAACGCCACTGGACACCGTCAAGAAAAAGGGAAAGAAATCCCGACAAACTAAAGCAGCCAAGGCACGCCCAGATAGGCTTCACAGAAAATAATTCTGGAACTTGTTGTGAATTGTTTAGAAAATATTGGGTCTTAAGAGTGGGACCAAACAGCCATAATTTTTTATTTTTTGAATGGCTGCTCGTGCAATCAACACCAGACATGCTTATGTTATATTTAAGTTATGTTTATTAAAGTGGAATAATAAGACCACATTTACTTCATTTAGGGCTTGAAATATTATTATTGCATCCACTAACACAAATAGGCCTAAATCCTTATCTGCACCATAACTTTGACAAAATCCGAATTTTTACTTGCATAACACATTAAATTGGCTTTAAAGGCACTCCTCGTACAATAATGAGCAGACAATCTTGTCATAGCAGCTACGTTTTTAGCCACGTCATTGAAAGGCCTATCAAACTTTTCAGCGCTATCTCTGCTGTGAAATATTACAAACAATCAATTGTCACAGTTATTAAGATAATCACAAATAAATGGTAGTCAATGCCGTCAATCATGTACCTCCAAAATAAAGATACACCACCTCCTCGTTTCACAGCGCGGGGATCGACTTGACGTCTGTAGACGATATTAAAACACAAAAAATAATTAGAGTGAGTGCCTTACTTAGTTCATTTCGAGTGTCAAATTCTGCTTTTAGGCAAATTAGTTTAGAAAAAAGTGCAAATCGGAGGGATTTGGTAGCTGCGACGATTTTCCTGAAAAACAAATCAGTTGTTCCCCCTTATTTTTACATGTTTGTCAGACGTTTTTGGGCCATGACCGGGCCAAAAACAGGCCGATTTTTCTGAAAAAACTAATCAGGTCTGGCCCTAACCCCCATGATTGGTAGTGCCAGGTTAGAAGTTGATTGGTCAAAAACTTTTCACATTAGCGTCCGGAAACCTCAATTTTCATGGCAACCAGAGGGTCGATAATGGGCCGATTTTCTTGAAAAATCAATCTGGTAATGCCAGGTTAGAAGTTGTCTGTCTGTTTTAGCTACGACCTAGCTGCTCTATAAACGGTTTTTTAGCTGCTAGGTCGTAGCTAAAAAGTGGTCCCCCTTCTGGATCCGCCACTGATAGGATGTCGACCACAAACAGACCTGGAAGCGATTTATTATCACACAAACTAAGCAGCAAACATCAGATGTTGGGCCAATGTTGGATTGGTGTTGGGCCAGTGTCGCATCCGGTGGATCAACATCAAGCCAATATCGGGTCAATGACCTGTGTTTGCTCGGATAACCTATGGTATCCAAACTACATAGTATAGTTGTCGCCTGGTGACCAGTCGCCCTCCTATCTAAGAGCCACCTAGTGATCAAACAGCAACGCGCTGAGACCTGGTGACTAGAGATTCACACACTTAACTGCTACCTAGTGAGTCATAATTGATTACAAGGTAACTCGGACTTTTTCAACCTTGGCGCGAGTGATCTGAACCAATTTAGTGTAATCGGCAAGTAAAAAGTATTTTTATTTTATTATATTTTGTGATGTCGGCCAGTGAAAAATATGTGTTTAGGCCCGGCCAATGGCCAGGAGCCTAACAAGTTTATTGCAAGGATGTTTGTGTCCTAATTTGCGGAAAGAAGGGTGCCGGGTGTGTCAAAATGGATGATATTTCTGAGGAGCAGCCCTTATGAACATGTCAAATATAATGTAACGTCACCCGGTCAAGTAGATGCGTGTTTAAAATGTCCAAAGAAAAAAATATATTCACAATTATATTCGTGATTAGGGCTTGAAGGGATAAGGTTGGAATATTGTTGGACCAGTGTCACAGATGGTGGCCCAGCATTATATCAGCATTTGGCCAATGTATCGTGTTATCTGTATCGTGTTATCTGTGAAGTGGCTTTTCTGGCGAAGGGGGGAGAAAAGCGGCACTCGCATAGCAGTCCAAGTAAACACGGGACAATTACCCAATATTGTTTTAATGCCGGGCCAGCGGCGAATAAGTTGGGCCAACATAAAAACAGTATTGGGTAAATGGCACATGTTTGTTGGGACGTGCTGCCGCTAAGCATACAGCAGACCTGGGTTGGAGTAGTGTTGGTCAGCGTCGTAGACAATTTGTCGGCATTGAACCAGCAATGGGTTGCGACACTGGCCCAACATTGAACCGAAATCGGGTGGGTAGGCCTACATCGTGTGTATCTTAGAGACACGCACAGCACGATTCATTTGCAAGTATAAAATGAATGTTGACCATGATCGTCGATAGTGGTTGAATAAATAAACGTTGAAGATATATATTTTAGCTTGTCTTCTTGGTTCTTTCCCTAATTATATCCTGGACTTTTAGGATTCTAGCCCATGAGAAGACCAATACAGTTATGTTTACAGAATAATAAGCCAATTTTTTTGTCTTTTACACTCATACAGCCTGAAGCCGGGCCTTGGAGTTAGAAACTCCTTTTCTAGTTTATATTAGTTTTTTGTAATTTAGTAGATGCAGACCAATTTAATATTCTTAGTTCATGATTTTTGTCAATGAACGTGAATAAATCAGCGGTCTTATATTGGCAATCAAATCTGGCAACGTAAACCAAAAATTTAAACTCTGATACTTCTGTAGCCTACCAGGCATCCATTATTGATCCAATGTTGAGTCGACGTCGAATGATGTGGGCAACCAATAAAACAATATTTGTACAATAATATGTCTCATTTTTCCACTTTTCCCAGTTGCCCATGTAAAACTATCAAGGCTAATTTTTTTGTGACCTATTGGTGGCGGGCGTGTTATTCCAAACTTTGAAAAAAGTCTCGAAATCAGAAATTCGCAAAAAAATTAAACACGTGAAAAATGCCAAATCTGGGGCCTACACTAAAACCAACAAGATCAAAAGTCAATTGTTCAGTTTGTCAGATTCGCCGCTCTTCAGCTGAGTAGTCATCATTGTAAAACTAGAAGTGGATTGTAAGCCCGTTTTGACCAGATAAACCATCACATGCTATATAATAAACATATCAAGAACAATATAATAATCAACACAAAGAGTAACCCTTTCAGCGCGGGGAGCGACTTTAGACGTCAACATCTGACGTCTAAAGTCGATCCCGGCGCTGAAAGAAATAAAATATCTATAATGGCAGTGGACCCATCACATAGGTATTCAAATGAATCAGAAAGAGCATCCTCCTGGCAGCAAGTCTTGACACAGCGAGGCCGTCAGGCCAAGCCTTGCTGAATTAGCCATACCATCCACCTATTGGGGTAGGGAGGGAGATTTAGATATTGAATACTCATTAGTTTTTCAAAAAATGTCTTTTTAATGTTGGCCCGCTGTCTGCGACGTTGGCTCACCATTAATTCAACCCTCATGCACGTTGCGGTGAGATGTGGTGGTCTGTGTCTGAGACGTTTCCGGTGAGCTACTCGGCCAGCAGACATGTGTTGTTTAATGTAGGGCCGGTGTCGTAGACAGTGGCCCCACATTAAAACAACACTCATGCCAGAGGTCAAAATTGGGTCAAACAGAAAAAATATTTTTTGAAAGTCCCCACTCCAATAGGCGGACTCAACCCTGTTCCAGCAAGGTCGGTCTACGACCTCAGGAATAGCCAGCCTTGCAGAGGAAGATGAGAAAGAGCTGACTAAGACATTCTAGAATATTTCATATTGAAAACACCTTGGTTTGAACAAAAATATTCCAGCGTTGTAAGCGTTAATAAGCATATAGCATATAGCATAATAAGCTATAGACCACTCTATGTATGTTTCTGATTTTAGTTGTACCCCAGTTGCCTTCATCTATGTCAGTGGCGGATCCAGCATAGGGCGTACCCAGCGTACGCCCCCCCCCCTTTTGGTGAAAATATTGCATTTTAATGCATTTTTTGGAATAAAGTGAAGCTAACATCCCTTTTTTCAGCCAAAATGTGGCTTACGCCCCCTCCTCTTGCACATTCTGGATCCGCCACTGTCTGTAATCATGCAGTGTGTTTTTTTCCGAGTAACGTTACAGATGTGTCCCGCTGTTCATACACAATGGACCACTCCTTTCACAGGATCATGGCTAGTATCAGAAATGCATCATGCATTTCTGCTAGTGTTGTAATAACAGCCGGCAAAACGTCTGTTTATTGTACTCTTTGTGCGGATCAGATCAAAATCACCAACTCAGTGAGCAGTTAGTAATTTCCATTCATTTGAAGCTAGGTTTGCTAAATCAAATTATTATTGACAAAAATTAGATACTTTTTTCCGATTTCAATGACATTTTTGTGTGTTATTTGATCGAAACCTTATTGTACTGTTTAGCATATATACCTAGTACTGGAGTAATCAATCAATCAATCAATCAATCAATCAATCAATCAATCAATCAATCAATCAATCAATCAATCAATCAATCAATCAATCAATCAATCAATCAATCAATCAATCAATCAATCAATCAATCTCATGGATGCTCGTCTATACGAACACCATTACAGACAGCATACATACACAGAGTAGGCCTATGCGTATAGATAGATTTAAAAACAGATAATGTATGTGAAATTGTAATAAATATTGTATATTGAATTATTGTGCATTGAAATAGTGTATTCTAGAACATGCTATGTACCATTTTTATTTTATAACCTTTCTGTTGTAAAGTGCTTCTTTACTATAAGATTTCCAAGAAAATAAGACCCTTGGTCATAATCAGGACTAGCTGAAAACTAAAAACAGCACCGGAAGGAGTGGCGCACATATACCGTGATGCTGACAGTAAATAAGAGACCTTTGATCTATGTTGGTTTAGTGATGGGCCGACGTCGCAGACGTTGGGTCAACATTAGACCAACATATGACTACGAACGTGTTGTCTGCGCGGCCGGATGTGGCACAGAGAAGCAGATTGCGCAGCATTTCGCGAAAAACCGGAGCTCCACCTACACCCGCTGTGCATGTCAACCACACAAGCCGTGTGGTAAACCTACTAATACTGCATGTCAATATAATGATATGACCTCACGCAAATTACAAAGGACGCTATTTTATTGGCATTAAAGTGTCCGTTATAGCATATCAAAAGTATTAAGTGATTAGAGTGGTGGGAAGTATTAAAATCGATGAAGAGACATTTCCCCTATTGCCAACCATGTAAAAAAGTCATATGATGCCCAAACAAATTGTTAAAATTCAATTACAATCTACCGAAAACTTTGAATTTATACACGCAAGATAAAATTTTGAAGCAATATAGTCCAAAGTGAAAGGCAGTTCTCCAAAATTTGAAATTATTTATTATTATTATTATTTATTAAAAATACAAAATAAAAACAAAAAGCGTTGCAAAGTGTGTGATTAAAGAAAGTAATTCAAGTGCAGTTATTTGACAATGCTACATTATTTTATTCAAGCATCTTTTGCTTCACTCTTAATTATATTGTTTTCGTATTATCTTCTTTTTGGCTGATAATTTTTTTTCACTTCAGATAATGCATCTCTAGTATATCTATGATGATATCTAGGCGGATGTGGGCTTCTCACCGTTGAGGATTTTTCTTAAACGCAAAATTGGGAATGGCCGCAATGAAATCATTGTAGTTCTAATAAAAACGTTTGTAATTGAGATAGAGACGAGATTATTTCACCAAACCATATGTTGTTGGTATAAAGACATACTATAAAACACACAATGCTTTTTTTCGACATCACTATCATACAAAAATCATATGGCTACCATGAAATCGCTGATTTCTTTTAGAATTTTATAATGGACCATATAGACGGTTTACATTAACCCTTGTACTGTTACACCCCGCATATAGACGGTTTACATTAATCCTTGTACTGTTACAACCCGCAAATAGACGGTTAACATTAATCCTTGTACTGCTACACCCCGCATATAGACGGTTCACATTAACCCTTGTACTGCTACACCCCGCATATAGACGGTTTACATTAACCCTTGTACTGCTACACCCCACATATAGACAGTTTACATTAACCCTTGTACTGCTACATCCTGCATATAGACGGTTTACATTAACCCTTGTACTGCTATGTCCCGCATATAAACGGTTTACATTAACCCTTGTACTGCTACAACCCGCATATAGACGGTTTACATTAACCCTTGTACTGCTATGTCTCGCATATAGACGGTTCACATTAACCCTTGTACTGCTACATCCCGCATATAGACGGTTCACATTAACCCTTGTACTGCTATGTCCCGCATATAGACGGTTCACATTAACCCTTGTACTGCTACATCCCGCATATAGACGGTTTACATTAACCCTTGTACTGCTATGTCCCGCATATAGACGGTTCACATTAACCCTTGTACGGCTACAACCCGCATATAGACGGTTTACATTAACCTATGTACTGCTACATCCGCATATAGACGGTTTACATTAACCCTTGTACTGCTATGTCCCGCATATAGACAGTTAAAATTAACCATTGTACGGCTACAACCCGCATATAGACGGTTTACATTAACCCTTGTACTGCTACACCCCGCATATAGCCGGCTTACACTAACCCTTGTACTGCTACACCCCACATATAGACAGTTTACATTAACCCTTGTACTGCTACATCCTGCATATAAACGGTTTACATTTACCCTTGTACTGCTATGTCCCGCATATAAACGGTTTACATTAACCCTTGTACTGCTACAACCCGCATATAGACGGTTTACAATAACCCTTGTACTGCTATGTCCCGCATATAGACGGTTCACATTAACCCTTGTACTGCTACATCCCGCATATAGACAGTTTACTTTAACTCTTGTACTGCTATGTCCCGCATATAGACGGTTCACATTAACCCTTGTACTGCTACATCCCGCATATAGACGGTTCACATTACCCTTTTACTGCTACATCCCGCATATAGACGGTTTACATTAACCCTTGTACTGCTATGTCCCGCATATAGACAGTTTACATTAACCATTGTACGGCTACAACCCGCATATAGACGGTTTACATTAACCCTTGTACGGCTACACCCCGCATTTAGATGGTTTACATTAACGCTTGTACTGCTACACCCCGCATATAGACGGTTTACATTAACCCTTGTACTGCTACACCCCGTATATAGACGGTTTACATTAACGCTTGTACTGCTACACCCCGCATATAGACGGTTTACATTAACCCTTGTACTGTTACAACCCGCATATAGACGGTTAACATACACCCTTGTACTGCTACATCCCAGATATAGACGGTTCACATTAACACTTGTACAGCTACATCCCGCATATAGACGGTTTACATTAACCCTTGTACTGCTACATCCCGAATATAGACGGTTTACGTTGACCCTTGTACTGCTATGTCCCGTATATAGACGGTTTACATTAACCCCTGTACTGCTACAACCCGCATATAGACGGTTTACGTTAACCCTTGTACTGCTACATCCCGCATATAGACGGTTAACATTAACCCTTGAACTGCTACACCCCGCATATAGACGGTTTACATTAACCCTTCTACTGCTACATCCCGCATATAGACGGTTTACATTAACCCTTGTACTGCTATGTCCCGTATATAGACGGTTTACATTAACCCTTGTACTGCTACATCCCGCATATAGACGGTTTACATTAACCCTTGTACTGCTATGTCTCGTATATAGACGGTTTACATTAACCCTTGTACTGCTACATCCCGCATATAGACGGTTTACATTAACCCTTGTACTGCTACACCCCGCATATAGACGGTTTACATTAACCCTTGTACTGGTACACCCCGCATATAGACGGTCTACATTAACCCTTGTACTGCTACATCCGCATATAGACGGTTTACGTTAACCCTTGTACTGCTACACCCCGCATATAGACGGTTTACATTAACCCTTGTACTGCTACATCCCGCATATAGACGGTTTACATTAACCCTTGTACTGCTATACCTTTTATATATACGGTTTACATTCACCATTCAATACTTGTATGTAGTAGAATAGTATATGTAATAAGCTCGACATTTAGATCTGATAGTTTAAAAAAATGATAAAGCTGTCAAAATTTGGGGACGTGTACTTTAATATATCCTTTTTAATATTAAGATGGGATCCCTCTGAAAAAAAATGTGAAAAAAAAGTTTTGCTCTGTTTATATTGATGGGGTCTATGAAGTGTAATCGTGGACACCTGTACACCTCGAAGATGTGGGCGTGGATTGTGAAATTTGTTTGAACAGAGAAATCAATGTTTGTTATCATGGCGATGCGTCAGAGCGATCTACACACTAATTTTGAAAACATCCCCACAAAATGTTAACGACGTAGCTGAAAAAAAAATTTAAGTGGCTAAGTGTAGGTGAAATGTTACTGATTCTAACAAAGCTATTTTTGACTTGATAACCTGTGGCTAAGCCTCAGCCGTGAGCGCCCCATATGAATTACTACACTTATTTGTACTGTCGCAATCAGTGGCTCAAACCTTTAGTTTCAGACAGTTTGGGCTATACAAAATAGAGTTGGTAAGCTGCATTATATTGAGCAAATAAATCATTTACATGATAAAAGTGTCAACGCTCGCATACATATTACTCAATTATCTTTTATCATTTTATTCTATTTTTTTTTAAATTAAATCGTGTGTGAAAATGGTGAATTAAACAAAAATAAAGTAAATTATTCTGATATAAATTATATTTATCTATCATGTCACATAGTTCAAATTTGAATAGTTACTACATAAAATCATATCTAGCTTAAATAGAAGCAGACAAACATTTTATTTATAATACTCACAAAAAAACACGTTTCTTATCGCTTATTTTGTAAAGAGTTTGGTCATTACACTGATTAGACACATTTGTGATATTTTTATGCTTAAGAAGGTAAATCGTTCAGACTTAGGCCCTATTGATCAAAGTTTTGACATATTTGGTCCCGTTGTGCGCCTCACTAATACAGATAAACATACATAATACAAAAAGGTATCAAACAATACCATGTGGCAAAGATAGAAGGGATAGAGAATTCCGCTGTTTGTTAATCAAAGTTGAGAACATGTTGGAAGCCTTTAACCTTTTCACTACCATACATGACGGAAATTTCCGTCGTCATTCGTCAATGAACGTAACCATAAAATGACACAAATTTTCGTCAAATATATACTACATTTATGTATTTTTCGTCATTTGAAGCTGGAAATTGCGTTAGCAATTCCAGCTTCAAATGACAAAAAATAGAACTCCTACACCAGTTTATCTAGATCCTGGTATGCACCCCGGCCTGGAAGTCAAAGGGTTAATTAATGATGTGTACCTTTTTACATGATTCAGTCCGAAAACCACCTGAATAAAGTAAAGCTTGTACAAAGCGGATTAAATATGTTTCTTCCGCTAGAATTGGTTCGGTACGAGCCAATAATCTACCTGCTATGTGATCCAATTTAATTTGCTAATGATAAATGATATATCATTAACATTGTGCTCTGTATTTTCTAACATAATTGTCCTTTTTCACAGGTGATATATATAACGGAAATAAATATATACTTGTGTCTCTAATGTTGTTGTGTGCATGGTTGCACATGCAGACACATTTTTTTTTAATATTAAACATTGATTTTAGATAATAAGAAAAAGAATTTTGAGATGGTATAACTGTTAGTCAATAATTATTATAATATGTGTTACCCCATTGACACGAAATGACACAACTTTCATTGATTGTTAGTTAATTGGAAAGTGATATAACACATATATTAAAACAAAACCACAAATAAAATGTCATCAGTATCTATAACTGGGATTAAAACACACGTCTGGAAGCATTGATATCAGTTTACAGTGTGTGTGATAATGATGATAACTTGAGAATTCGGCAACCACAAAGTGACATTTCCAGTACGCTCTGTTGAACATGTCAAGTATGAATACTTTATACTTGATATGATGATACATCGAGATACATTATTGCAATTTAAAGTATATTTGAATTTTAGAATAATTATAAGTCAGCTATGCGTTTGCTATTTTTTGGGATGATTCTTAAATGACTTGGATCATTGTTAACATTTGAGTTAAATATGTGTATTTATTGAGCTTATCATGTTTAAAAAAATATTATGTGTTTTTTAAACAATAAAATCGACATATTGCCAATAGCTGGCTCACTGTAAACCGTGACAATGACGAAGTACTGAAGAGGTATTGTCAAAGCATGTTCACCTCAGTACGCATCTTCTCTTTGGGGATTAGAATCATTAACATAGGAATTTGGCATAGTTTTGTTGTTTTAGACAGACGTATACACATAGCAAGATTTGACAAACCATCATGCTCATATAATGATCCGTATATATGATAAGTGAGTATTCTATTATTTGTTAAATTTCCCTGTATATTGGCCATATAAATTATAATTTGAATGTGTCACACTTTGAACTATTTTTCAGCTTACTAATCCCACTTTGACCATATTTTGATCATAATTGGACAAGAACAGAAGATGGTTTATTGTATGATTTAAATTGGTATTTGATATTGTTTGATTATTCTGTCCGTATATAACAATATTACTACAAGCGGTTTCTCTGTGCCAGATTGAAAAGCAAAGGCGGTTCAAGATCGGTCAGGAATGCGAAGGCTGATTTTGACTGAATAAAGGGAACTGTCAACATGGCTCTAATTTGGTCCAAATATTTTATTTTTAGACATATAAAACACATATGTATTCCTTCTAATCTGTTAATGTAAACATAATAAATGTAGCCCTCAAATAACCGAATAATATGGTTAAAGCGTTTCATTATCAACGTCAATTTTGTCATTGCAGCACAATTCTATGAATTGTATTATATATTTTTTGCTGATATTATAGTTTTGGCGCCTATTGTGTAAATCAAAATGAAGAGAACAAGTTTATATGACACAATATTTTATTTTCTCATGCAAGTTAGGTCCACATCTATAATTGCAAGGGAAGGGATATAGCTGTAATTTTAACTGAAAAAAGGGGGGCGGTCGACATTTTTTTAAATTTAAATTAAGATTATTTTATTTTTTATTCCGGAACGCAATAAGTTGGCTTCCTCTTAATAAGTCCGATAATTCCAAATACATTTTTTTTCGTTACAATTTACAAATAAAGTCGATTGTGGTATATTTTATCAATTAAAAAAACAAAAATATTAAACATGAAATTTAAAAATCACAATTTTTTTTCGTCGTGGGCTCCCATCTTAAACTGATATAACATCATCATACCTATACTGTGTCAAAATTTCAGAGCTTTATCACCATTTTAAACTATTTTTAGCTTATTACACCCACTAGAATATAATTCAGCAACACAATCAATCAATCAATCAATCAATCAATCAATCAATCAATCAATCAATCAATCAATCAATCAATCAATCAATCAATCAATCAATCAATCAATCAATCAATCAATCAATTAATCAATCAATCAATCAATCAATCAATCAATCAATCAATCAATCAATCAATCAATCAATCAATCAATCAATCAATCAATCAATCAATCAATCAATCTATCTATCTATCTATCTATCTATCTATCTATCTATCTATATATCAATCTATCAAGCTATCAATCAATCAATCAATCAATCAATCAATCAATCAATCAATCAATCAATCAATCAATCAATCAATCAATCAATCAATCAATCAATCAATCAATCAATCGTTCAATCAATCGTTCAATCAATCAATCAATCAATCAATCAATCAATCAATCAATCAATCAATCAATCAATCAATCAATCAATCAATCAATCAATCAATCAATCAATCAATCAATCAATCAATCAATCAATCAATCAAACTTCCATTTCGCGCTCTGTGGAGTGTTTTCACTATACGACATATATCGGTATCAGCCCATATCGCACTTTAGCTGCAGTTTGAACTGAAATGTATGACAGCTATGTCATGTGTGACCTCAAAAAGTACAAACGTTAATTTTTCGTGTGATATGGGAAAATACAGCACATGCTCCACGAATAAAGTGTTCGCCTAAAGGCTCATACCTTATTCATGAAACGAGTGCTGTATTTTCCCATATCGGATTCAAATGAACACCGTTTGCATATCATATAATGTTTTATCCTCAGCTCAGAGGGGCACAGATCCTTAGCATGATCATGTGTCATATTCGAGGCCCAAGAAGGTTCGTCAAGTGTTAAAACAACGAAAAGCGCCCTAAACAGGAACAAACACAGGAGACGTTAGCCCAGTGATGTTCTAATGTTGTACCAACAATCAACACTGGATTAATGTATCGTGTTTTTTTCTATCGTGTTTTTTTCAAATATGTAAAATGTTCGGTGGTGATAATTGATAAACAAGATAGATGGACAATCATAAAAAGAAGGGTTTTGACTTGTTATTTAGGGGGGAGGGTGCCCGGGACGACGGATCCTACTTCTTGACGCTGCTGAGTGGTGCTGATGCTAAGGGGGGGGGGGAATTAGTGATGGTGGAGGGAGGTAGGTAATATGAGCCACGAGACTGACAATATTATATTATAGTTCAAAATAACTCTATTATATCAGACCACAGACAGGATACGAACTTCCTGAGAACTTGCTGAGTAGTGATGACGGGGAGTGGGGGTGGGGGTGTAGCTGGTATGAGTCACATGTCTCGCTATATCAGACAGAACAAGACATCCATCCGTTTATCAAACAAACGGATTCCAAGATGAAGACTGTATGTGTGATTCTCAGCTTGATCACAACAGGTATGATATAGTGTATTATTATATTACAATTAGGCCTCCCATGTCAATTCTTAGCAATATATGATATGCAAACGGTGTTCAATTGAGTGCGACATGGAAAAAAATACAGCACTTATTCAATGGATTATTCATTACCTTATTCATTGAATATCTGCTGTATTTTTGTTTGTTTTTTCACACGTGACATAACTGCCATGACATACCTGCTATAATACAGGCTGAACGCTGACCCATTGGTTATTACCCAATACATACGTGGCTGAAGCTTCCTGCTTGGCCTCAGACCACCAGGGCTCAAATTTCGAATCCTGTGGCTTGATGACAATGGTATCTCTATCATCTCACCATCTTCAGGACATTATCCTGGCCCAGTTTAGCCTACATGAGCACAAAGGTGGCATAAAGGCCGATTCCTTCTTCCATTTAAAACCTTTGACTTTGTTTAGTTTCGTATAAAAAAAAGTAAAACATGACAATGCTGCATACGGTATGGTTATTTTGGTTTTCGAGGGCTAACCCCTTAACCGCCAAATTATTTAATCTGAATTTTCACCCACTTGACGTTGTGTCTCGCTGACGCGATCCACAACTTCAAGCGAGGGAAAATTATTCAGATTTGACAAAATGGAGGTCAACTGTTTTCAAATCTTGCTGATTGATGTCACTTTTTACCTTTACCATGTTTAAAAGGTAGTACTTAATGTGCTAATAAAAAATGAAAACCCGAATATATGCGGCACCGGCGGTTAAAAGGTTAAAGTTATGGTGTGTGATTTTAGATTGTGTCACCCATTGTTTATTATGTTTCAGCATTGGCGTTTGGTTGTAAACAGTGCATTTACATGAGCAGTGATAATGAGAATATGAATGAGTTCCTGGACTCCCAGATGAGTGGTGCCATGAGCGGTGGTCCCGTCTCATACACTGCTGATTGTAAGGACAATGCCTCTGATATAACATCCACTACATGTCCTGCCGATATCGGATGTATGTCCATAAAGATCAAAGCCTTATATGCCACATCAGGTAAGTTCTCAACACACTCTTCAAATTTCGCAATCAGCCAAATTATTGTGTCAGTATGTGTTGTAATATATATACCAAAACTAACGTCTTCAAGCAGAACGAAATATGTCGTAATCCCATGCTGTGTATCTGATTTGGCCCTACAGGAGAAAATGTAAACATGGACATATACCTACGTTTGTGTGGAGGTAAAGGAGAAGTTTCGACTGGCTGCAACGACATTGAAATATTCGAAGATAAGATAAGAGAATCCATGGGACCTAGTGTAGCTAATTTAGAGGATTTGACTGGCACTATCTGTGTGTGTGAGGAGGATAACTGTAATATTCAACAGAGCAGTGACCTCATACCTGACGAAAGCTCACCTCAAGGTCTGTTTACTCTGCAATAAGAAAATCTAACAACAAAGTTATAAATTAATTTGTGAACATTAAAAATGGCATATATTATATGACTCAGTGACATGCATATATTACTTGTATTGACATATAATATTTTTGTATGACTTAATAACATGTGTGTGTGCCTTGTGTTAGCAGATATGTGCATGCCCCAGTGTCAGAACGGTTGTTACGGATCAGACATCAATGAATGCTGTGACCATGAATGTTCAGGAGGATGTTCAGGTCCTGGTAGCGCGAACTGCACGGTGGGTAGTTACTTCTCAATTCAAAATTTCAAAACAAATGTTTTAACACTTACTGTGCTATTTATAAATACTATTAACACCAATGGGTTATTCTCATTGAACGTCATAAATATCTTAGCTGGCTCTTTCGCTTCCTTTGAATACCTATTTCATGCATTTACGGTCACTTATAATTTTTAATTCTTTTAGTGCAGGAATTGACTGATTCAGACGTCATGAATCGATCCCTCTGAAAGGATTAGGAAATCAAGCTACTTTATAGTCATTCACAATTTAACACCTTTATCTACGTTTTTAGTTGTGCAGAAACTATATGAATGAGGGAAACTGTGTGGCAAATTGTCCCCCTGAGGAGCTCTACAACCCTGATACATTCCAATTTGAAGATAATCCAGATTTCAAGTACTCTTACGGCAGCAACTGTGTCGGTCATTGTCCTGGTAAGTCTGTTATATTAGTTGATACATTCACATAGGGCAGGAACTGTGTCCGTCTTTGGGACATACACATGGGACATTCACATACGTCAGGACCTGTGTCAGTCATTGTCCTGGTAAGTCTGTTATATTAGTTAATACATTCACATACGTCAGGACCTGTGTCAGTCATTGTCCTTGTAAATCTGTTATATTAGTTAATACATTCACATACGTCAGGACCTGTGTCAGTCATTGTCCTGGTAAGTCTGCTATATTAGTTAATACATTCACATACGTCAGGACCTGTGTCAGTCATTGTCCTGGTAAGTCTGTTATATTAGTTAATACATTCACATACGGCAGGACCTGTGTCAGTCATTGTCCTGGTAAGTCTGTTATATTAGTTAATACATTCACATACGTCAGGACCTGTGTCAGTCATTGTCCTGGTAAGTCTGTTATAGTAGTTAATACATTCACATACGGCAGGACCTGTGTCAGTCATTGTCCTGGTAAGTCTGTTATATTAGTTAATACATTCACATACGTCAAAACCTGTGTCAGTCATTGTCCTGGTAAGTCTGTTATATTAGTTAATACATTCACATACGACAGGACCTGTGTCAGTCATTGTCCTGTTAAGTCTGTTATAGTAGTTAATACATTCACATACGGCAGGACCTGTGTCAGTCATTGTCCTGGTAAGTCTGTTATATTAGTTAATACATTCACATACGTCAAAACCTGTGTCAGTCATTGTCCTGGTAAGTCTGTTATATTAGTTAATACATTCACATACGACAGGACCTGTGTCAGTCATTGTCCTGTTAAGTCTGTTATAGTAGTTAATACATTCACATACGGCAGGACCTGTGTCAGTCATTGTCCTGGTAAGTCTGTTATATTAGTTAATACATTCACATACGTCAAAACCTGTGTCAGTCATTGTCCTGGTAAGTCTGTTATATTAGTTTATACATTCACATACGTCAGGACCTGTGTCAGTCATTGTCCTGGTAAGTCTGTTATATTAGTTAATACATTCACATACGTCAGGACCTGTGTCAGTTATTGTCCTGGTAAGTCTGTTATATTAGTTAATACATTCACATACGTCAGGACCTGTGCCAGTCATTGCCCTGGTAAGTCTGTTATATTAGTTAATACACTCACATACGTCAGGACCTGTGCCAGTCATTGCCCTGGTAAGTCTGTTATATTAGGTAATTCATTCACATACGTCAGGACCTGTACCAGTCATTGTCCTGGTTAGTCTGTTATATTAGTTAATACATTCACATGCGTCAAAACCTGTGTCAGTCATTGTCCTGGTAAATCTGTTATATTAGTTATTACATTCACATACGTCAGGACCTGTGTCAGTCATTGTCCTGGTAAGTCTGTTATATTAGTTAATACATTCACATGCGTCAGGTCATGTGTCCGTCATTAGGACATACACATGAGACATACACATACTACAAGGCCAGTGTCCGACATTACCCTGGAAAGTCTGCTTTGATAGTTAAAACATACACATATGGGAGAACCTTTGTCCGTCATTTTCCTGGTAAGTCTGCTTTGATATTTAATACGTATACATATGGCTGAACCTGTGTCCGTCATTATCCTAGTCATTCTGATAGTTAGTAGGGATGTATAGAGGTAATGGGGATGTATTTATTGTTATTGTTAGGATAATTAATTGGGATGTGAAATACTGAAATGTTAGGATAATTTAATGGGGATATAGCGTTTTTTGGCATTGCATAGATTTATTGGGGATGCATAGACATAATGGAGATGTATATAGATAATGAGGATGTATAGAGTTAATGAGGATGTATAGAATTAATGGGTATGTATTTTTAAGTGATATTCTCACGTAGTCTCTTTTGACATTGCAGCATGTGCAACTTAAATAAACTATCACGTCTAAATATGGAATATATCATCGACAGAATAGAACACGACCTCATAATGATATCAAGTATGGGGTACGCTCTGAAATATCAGATATTAAAAAGACCAACGTCGTTTCTTTGTTACCCTGTATTTACATAAATTGCTTTCAAGTCATCTGTTGACAGTCGGTTTATATCACACTATTATTATTACACGTGTGTGTTATTTTGTAGATGATTTCTTCGTGTACCATGGTGCCTGTGTATCCTGGTGTCCACGTCCATACACCAGTAACGATAATCAGCAATGTGTGCATGTGTGAAGGTGAATATCCGAAAATTGAGTAGCAGAAAAAATCATTATTTTTTGTGAATGTACGTAAATCAGGCAGTAGTAGTGGTAGTAAATAAATCAATATTTCCTTACACTGCCCGCCGTAGACACTGCTATTTTGCATGTTGAAATTTGCAGATGGATGACGTCATATGTTCCCCACTCTCAATTTCAAGTATTGTAGTAAGCTTGTGATTGGCCGGCTGTCTTGCTAAAAGTACCGTGATCGGCTGGCGAAAATATTATGGAGGGGGAAGGCTGGGTGTAGACAAACACCTGTGTGGAGCCCAGCAAACACTAGGTTTTGACCTAATGTTGTTTCAATATTGGCCCACCGCCAACGGCGCTGGACCAACATTAAAACAACATCGGGTCAAGTCCTCGTCTTTGCAGGGAGAACTGTCGGCATTTGGATACACGGGTGTCGTCTGTGTCTGGTTGGAACAGGCTACACAAAGCTCTGTGTAATATTTCCTGTGCATGTATGTTAAGTAGGTAATAGTAGTAGTCAATAAATAAATATTCCCTGTGAATGTATTTAAGATAGGTAGTAGCATTAGCCAATAATTTAATATATATAATCCGATACCAAGGCCACAATTATTAGTCAACACTTGACAATGCTTTATCATGAGTTTAAAGAATGATAATGTTCTAAATCTATGTTTGATGATATCCCAAATATTTGTTTACATATTTGTTTAGATTTTCAATACAATTAACGTCTCCACCGTTATATTATAGACCGAAAATTATTTATTTTGGTGACTCGCATGATAGCGACTGAATATTATTTTTCGTGTAATCTGTGTACTATGGTATGTGTTAAACAGGTTAATAAATTAGTACGGAGTTCAATTCAATATGATTTTTTTTAGTTGTCAGATAGATATGTACATGCCACCTCATCATGATAATACATTGCAGACTCTGGATGACCATGGCATGTGATGTATTATTATGTGAAGCGGCGTGGTTAGGTGAAGTGGTACAGTCAACTGTGATCTGCAATAACCCAGCAAAAATGAGACATTTACCCGATACTGGGTTAATGCTGGGCCAGCATAACCCAGTATTGGGTAGATATGTCTGCAATAACCAGCAAACATGAGACATTTACCCGATACTGGGTTATTGCTGGGCCAGCATAACCCAGTATCAGGTAGATATGCCGTGTTTACTGGGATCAAGATAACCATGGTAGACCAATAGTAGCTAACAATTTCATTCAGTGCACATTTTGTCAATTTTTTTGAGGATTGTTTGCTGTATGAAGCGGGTATCTCACCCGGCTGGTGACTATTTAGCGACATTGGCGTCATTGTCAAATTTGTGAAAATTCCCCAATTCTTTTCCAAACATTCCCGAAGTTTCCCCAAATGTTCTGCTCTTTCTCGAAAGGCTCTCCGTGTATGCAGAAATTTTAGAAATGTTCAAAACACCCGCAACTAGTCAGCGACCCTGACATTTGGCCTAAATGACATTAATTTTTTGACACCAAACAATTTGCTATTTTCTCCAAGTGGTGCAAAACCGTCTCCATTTCGCAGATTGATCACCACTCGCGCCAATTAGACGCCATATGTTTGTCAAATGATCTCAAAACGATCACATTTTCGTCGCCAAATGATCGCAGAATTTCTCAATTATTCGCCGATTCCATTGATGTTTTGTCACCATTTTTTGTCACCATGTTTTGTTCGCTAATTGAAAAAATGCTTTGACTGCAATATGCGAACAGTTGACGACTAATTAGTGACAATTTGGTGACATAAAATGAATAGATGATCATTTTGGCGATGAAAAGGTGATTGTTTTGAGATCATTTGACAAACATTTGTCAACTAATTGGCGAGCGTGGCAATCAATCGGCGACATGGGGACTGTGTAGCAACTGTTTGGTGAGTAAATGGCGCATGTGGCAATTATTATGTGAAATTCAGCAAACATTTCCAAAATTTCGAAAGAACGTTTGACGGACACAGAGAATATTTGGCGTAAGAAGATAACATTTGGGGGAATTTGGGGAATGTTTGGAGATTTCTTGAATTTCACAAGTTTGCAATGTTGCAAAAAAGTCGCCAGCCCAGTGAGATTCCTCTTATCAGACAGCTCGCATCTTGTGGTCATTTCATGCAAATTTCTTCAATCAGCGAGCAGTTGTTGACAAATATGTCTTCATTTTTGCCAAGTCTTTGCCGATATTTTTGCCGCCCAAAATTCGCCAACCGATTGCCATTTGGTGAGATCCTTGCTTAACCTTTCACCACCAATCTAGATTATATTTAAGATTAAACTTGATATCAATCAGCAAGACTTGAATATAGTCAACCTCTATTTTGTCAAATCATAATAATTTTACAATTAAATAATTTGACGGTTTAAGGTTTATTAGTCATATTGTGCCGGGCTGTGAATGATCATCATATATGTTGATGTTGTAGGTGATGCCTCTGATCCTGACGATCCTAACGATCCTGACGATTCTGCTGGTCCTGCAGCTCCTGCTGATCTTGCTGCCCCTGCTTCTCCTGCTGCTCCTGACGACCCTGCTGCCTCCCGCTGCTCTTGACGATTCTGCTGCTCCTGACGATCCTGTCGTGTAACTGGAGAAGTTGTCGTGGGTAAAGCCGTGGTCATACTCAGTATCACAGTGCTGATGGCAACAATCGTCTTCTTATTGCTGTAAACGATAACAAGTCTAAGAGAACGCCCCAACCTCACTTCCTAATGACAATACTCATGTATGTATTAATATAAACACACCTCCCCTTGTCATTGATTTAACCTTTGTCCAGCTTGAACCGCATACATTCGTTTTAAAGCAAGTTTCAAAAATAAAATGCAATTGAAATAGAATAATTATTTGTGCGAGATGTCCAGACTGGAATATTTTTCATCAATCATTAGCAACTGGATTGCGTTGGCAGTTCTAGCTGCGAAAGAAAGACAATTCTGTATAAAAAAGGGGATCGCTTATTAAAAAAACGCTGCCAAATCTTAGAATTAAGGTTTTAGTGTAAGTTATAATGTAGGCTATGCATAAGAAGGATAGTACCAGTATTTTAGTGTAAGATATTTCACAAAAAAAAAGAGAAAAGACAATAATATATCCTAGATGTTTATATAGTCTGTGGGCTATTTTAGTCGAACTCCAATCACAATTAGATTTCTTGGTAGCAAAATAATGATAAACATCTTAACAAAAATCCAGAGAGGGGTACCTTTGTAAAAATTGCGAAAAGGGTAAACCTTGGTCGAATGTACGGCTATTACCGAAAATTATATTTATATTCTCACACAATTTTGCATCACCGTTGGCCACATTCAATGTTTTTATGTGATAAAAGTGATGTAATTACAAATCCTCTATTGTTTTTCATCCCTCTAGCCAGGACGAGTCACTACTGTTACCATGGTTACCTGTGTCTATTGTTTGGTTCACCCTCACCTCACTAGCCCGGACGAGTCACTACCGTTACCTGTGTCTAGTGTTAGGGCCCCCCTCACCTCACTAGCCAGGACGAGTCACTACCGTTACCTGTGTCTAGTGTTAGGGCCCCCCTCACCTCACTATCCAGGACGAGTCACTACCGTTACCAGAGTCACAACCACCAGTAGCGGGGAATCACTACCACTTTAAAAACACTGGTAGTGGAGACGTGTTGGGTCAATTTGACATTGCTTTCCATCATGTGACTCCGTCCAAGTGTTGTACTCCTTGAACAAGTAACAGTCACATATTACATCACGTGACAGAATCGACCAATGACTTCCTGTCTTTCAATATTATTTAGATTGAAGTAAAATATAACATTTGGGACTATGGCTCTTGTGGTAATTGTTTAGAGAAATGATATGATGTGAATTGTTTTACAAATTGTACATTTTCAATATTGAATAAACTTTTTTTCTTGCATTCTGTGTACTGTATTATTATATATCAATAGACCAATCTGAAGTCTAAAGTGTCCAATATAAAACATATAAATTATGTGAGTATGCCGAAAGCCCCATTTATCAGTTATTCCCGTATTTCTTATTTTGGACATGCATGTCCGAAATTAAATTTCGTCCTTATTTCTCGCTTAACTGGTTAATGCGCAACACCAAATTAAAAAAAAAAACTTACGCAATTCCAGTCTTTAGACATGTTCACCTCTTATGGCCATATTAAGAAGCCAAAGTAAAAAACATACTTTTTATGATTTAAGCCTGATTGTGTTGCTTTTAAAATGTCCAACCAGGATCGCATGATTTTCGTTGATTTCTCAGTCAATTTTCAAAATATTTTTTTTTTAATTTCCATTTGGGATTTGCAAAATTTCGAGGCAATTAGTTCAGAATTCACGGGGAAATTGGTGAAAACCATGCGATCCTGTTTGATTTTTTGTTTTTGTATAGTTAGATCTACATGTACGTACATCCATTGAGCATATTATTAATAAGCCCGTGACGCATCAATATATTATCAGTCATTGATGTATTTCTTTTGATGGCAAATAATGGTTCTTCTAATAGAGTACCATAAGTCCATAGACTTCTGAAGTAAACACTTTGAAATATATTACGTAATAATAAATATAGGTTATTTGTTAGAGTGGCACTTGCATGTACACTCTAAACAATTTAGGTTCTTTAGAAGGAACCCTTCAGCACTATCACCATGCAACCCCTGGAGAACCTGGGGTTGCGTGGTGATTGTACTGAAGGTTTCTTTTTAAAAACCTTATATTGTTTAGAGTGTATGAAAAAAACATTAAGAGATTCAGATTTGCATGTTTAACACACTTAAGCTTATTTATCATGTTTGAAGATATATTTTCTTCGTCTGATGTAATAAAACCATTTAATTTTTACGTACGATACGAGATATACTTTGTGATCACATTGTTTATGAGGAATACACGACATTAAACATTTCATTTGCTCTGTATAAGACGATTTGAACTTTTGATAAGCTTGCTGAGTAGACTATAATATTAAGTAACAGCTCATAATCGTAACGTTATTTATTAGTGGAAAACATTTCATGAGAAAATATTTGCATTTCTCAGCATTGGAATAAACAAATGTGAAGAAAAAAGACCAGACGAATAACTTATTAAAGTTACCAATGATATTGTATCTTTATTTATAGCATTATTACCTTTCACTCGTTGTTCTTTGCAAGGTCGAATTTTCATTTTGTTACTGACAATCTTTTTTGTTATAATTTCCATCACTGAAAAACTAAATAACATACACACGTACACTATGTATGTACATGCATGTGATTCCAAACAGTTACATGACATAAGCGTGATGTGTAGTGATACTATATTTGAAGCAAATATGTAAGTGATAAAAATAGTAGGCCTAATATATCGTTCAATAGTGAGAAAAAAAACAAATGATTGAAGGACGAATACACACCTAGTGCAATAAGGCTAATAGTATAATACCTCATTTCTGTGTAAATTTGACCGGATATGTTATTTCTGATATTATTTTGATGATTCAAGTTCATTTTTAAGGTGAAAATGTCAATTTAAAGGTCAAATATGAACAAGCGTAATACCTCTTTTTAATATATTTTTGACTGGAGAGTACGTTTAAGATATTCTTTTAATAATTTAAGGTTATTGTCAAGGTAAATTTCAAGGTCAAGTTTACCTTCGAAATGACATTGCATCATACAAATAATATAAGAAATGAATTATCCAGGCAAACATACACAGAGGCGGTATTACATTGGTAACTAGCCCTATTTGTTCACTAGTTTGACCTTGAAAACTGGTAGCTATCTTCATGACAATGTGTTAGGAAAGTGTTAGGGCATACAACAGCAATTTATAGAATACTTAATCACAATTATAGAACACTCTTAGTATAGCTAAATATGCGAAAACTGTGAATTACTGATCGTTTGCGTTTGCGTTTGTTGGTGACTCATTAGAAATCAGAGGGTGTAATGTTACATATTTTGATCTCTGGTAATGCCTGGTAATGAACACCAAAAGCTTTGGATCGATATCATACAAGCTAATAATCTCTGTATATAGATAGTGATATTCAAACATGACTCATAATAAATCACAAAAAAATGCACGTGGAAAGTGACCCGCAGCTTTATGATATGCGTTACCTGGGTATATATGCAATTAATAAACGAGCTAAACTACATGCATATTTGACCGATAGTATTTAAAGTACATGTATTGTGTTTCTAAAACAATAGAGGATTTGTCAGGTTGAGTGAGCGAAAAATATTCAGGTGGACTCACACAAGACTCACCTGAGACTCAACCGAGACTGACATGAGACCCACCTGAGACTCAACTAAGACTCATCTGAGACTCATCTGAGACTCAACTGAGACTCACATGAGACCCACCTGAAACTCAACTGAGACTCAACTGAGACTTACCTGCGACACATCTAAGACTCACCTGAGACTCACCTAAGACTCAGCTGAAACTCACATGAGACTCATATGAGACTCACCTGAGACTCACCTGAGACTCATCTGAGACTCACCTGAGATTCACCTGAGACTCACCTAAAACTCACCTGAGACTCACCTGAGACTCACCTGAGACTCATCTGAGACTCACCTGAGACTCATCTGAGACTCACCTGAAACTCACCTGAGACTCAGATCAGTGCAAGTGAACTGCTGTAGGCATGCACAATTTCACTCTGTGACGTCACAGGGCAGCTGCTGATAGGGGGAGCGTTTTTTATGACCCTCAATATTGGATTCATTTGCCTACTTCAAACTTTCGTGATGTTTTATTTCTGTATACATTACTTTAAATGATATAGTTAAGCCAAAATAAAGACCAAAACGATATTTTAAAACCTTAGCAGCCTCCCTTTAAGCCTATCGTCAGCTAACCGTCTGTTTCTTGGCAGTGTGATACAATTTATTCTTCAAGTATCAAGTGAGCTTACGGTAGCTAGGCCTAGCTACGCTCTGCGTAACTGTCTAGACATGACAGTCTGGACATGATGTATAATAGCATCACACAAGGCTCGCTGCTCAGGTCGTAGACCGAGGCCTTGCTGAATCAGTGTTAAAACCATCTATTGGAGTGGGGACTTTCAAGAAAGATTTTTTCCTGTTTGACCCAAGTTTGACGTCTGGCAAGACTGCTGCTTTAATGCAGGGCCACTGTCTACGACGCCGGCCTGACATTAAACGACACATGTCTGGTGGCCGAGAATTTCACAGAAAGTATCACAGACAGCTCCCACCACATCTCACCAGACATGAGACGTTACATGCGCCAGGGTTTGATTAATGTTGAGCCAACGTCGCAGACAGTGGGCCAACATTGAGTTGGCATTTTGTTGGAAAAGTAATAAATATTCAATATCTAAATCATCCTCCCTACCCCAATAGGTGGATGATAACACTGATTCAGCAAGGTTTCTGTCTGCGACCTCGGGAGCAGCGAGCCTTGCTGTCAGGAAGATGTATAATAAAGGGCCTACTGCGAGTGAAATCACTGATACAAACCAACAATTTTAACCCTTACAACGCTGAAATATTTTTGTATAAACCATGGGAACCAAAGAGTTTTTTCAATTTGAAATAATCATAAATGTTGTATAACTTCAGCCCTCTCTGATTCATTTGAATACAGCCTATGTTACGGGTCTCTACGGCTATTAGAAATATTCCAACCCTTTCAGCGCGGGTATCGTCTTTATACGTCAGAATCTGACGTCTGTAAATCTGACGTATAAAGAAGATACATGCGCTGAAAGGGTTAATGGAGCTGTGACTCACGCCCTCGTGGTTCTCATTCACTGTTGTCAATGGCGACGCTTATGTCTAGACCGAACAGTTGTGGTTAGACTTACACCATTGATTACACAGTAAACACAAAACATTTGTATAACATTTATACAATGTTGGTCCAACGTCGAAGACGTTGGGCCGACGTTGTATAAATGTTATACAAATGTTTTGTGTTCACTGGGTAATATAACATGTCAATGGTTATACATTGTGGGTCCCTGGTTTCAGGGATCATCAATATCGACTACCGTACTGGTATTCTACACGCACGATTGCCGGAGCGTGTATCTAAACCACAAGTAAAAATAGATCTGTTTCTGTTAATTAATAATCGTATTAATACTTGTAGCAATTTCCAAATAAAACCCCTTCACCACTACATGATAATGGTCCTCGTAATAGCATGACTTGTTTTGTCTTAATAGTTGATTTGATTGCATTTACAAGTGACAACTGAACATGGTTATAATTTGGAATTTTGCCAAAGATGGGCTGACGGCTACTCGGCAGACACGAGGCTCAGTCCAAGGTTGATTTGATGTTGGCCAACCATCCACCACGTTGGCCCATCATTAAAACAACACCGGGTTAACGTCTCGTGTTTGATGGATGGGGTTGTTAATTTAAATGCGACAAATACAATGTAGCAACGGCTCAATGAAACAGCGTTACATGTGATTTATCCCCTCACAGCGTTACCTGAGATTTATCCCCTCATAGCGTTACCTGAGGTTTATCCCCAATAGCGTTACCTGAGGTTTATCCCCTCATAACGTTACCTGAGGTTTACCCCCTCATAGCGATACCCGAGTTTTATCCCATTATAGCGTTACCTGAGGATTACCCCCTCTTAGCGTTACCTGAGGTTTACCCCCTCATAGCGTTACCCGAGTTTTATCCCATTATAGCGTTACCTGAGGATTACCCCCTCTTAGCGTTACCTGAGGTTTACCCCCTCATAGCGTTACCCGAGTTTTATCCCATTATAGCGTTACCTGAGGATTACCCCCTCTTAGCGTTACCTGAGGTTTATCCCATCACAGCGTTACATGAGGTTTATCCCCTCATAGCGTTACCTGAGGTTTATCCCCTCATTGCCTTACCTGTGTTTTTCCTCTTTATATATTTACCTGAGGTTATCCCGTCATAGCGTCACCTGAGGTTTATTTCTTCAAGCGTTATCTGAGGCGTACCCCCTTACATCGTTACCTGAGGTGTATCCCCTCATATCGTTATCTGAGGTTTTTCCTCTCACAGCCTAACCAGAGGTTCATCCCCTCACATCGTTACATGAGGTTTTCCCCCTCACTGCGTTACACGAGGTCCCCTCTCAAAGCATTATCTGAGGTTTAACCCCTCACAGCGTTACATGAGGTTCACCTCATAGCGTTACCTCAGGTTTCCCTCTTTATAGCGTTACTTGAGTTGTATCTCCTCACAGCGTTACCTGAGGTTTACCCCGCATAGCGTTACCTGAGGTGTTTCCCCTCATAGCGTGACCTGAGGTTTATTCCCTCATAGCGTTACCTGGTGTTTATCCCCTCATAGCGTTACCTGGTGTTTATCCCCTCATAGCGTGACCTGAGGTTTACCCCGCATAGCGTTACCTGAGCTTTATTCTCTAATAGCGTTACCCGAAGTTCACCCCTTCATAGCGTTACTTGAGGTTTTCCTCCTCACATCTTTGCCTGTGGTATATCCCCTTACAGCGTGATCTGAGGTTTATCCCCTCATAGCGTTACCTGAGGTTTATCCCATCACAGCGTTGTCTGAGGTTTATCCATCATAGCGTTACCTTTAGGGTTATCTCCTCATAGCGTTACATGAAGTTTATACCCTCATAGCGTTACCTGAGGTTTATCCCCTCATAGCGTTACCTGAGGTTTATCCCCTCATAGCGTTACCTGAGGTTTATCCCCTCACAGCGTTACCTGAGGGTTATTCCCTCATAGCGTTACCTGAAGTTTACCCCGCATAGCGTTATCTGAGGTTTATTCTCTAATAGCGTTACCCGAAGTTCACCCCTTCATAGCGTTACTTGAGGTTTTCCTCCTCACCTCTTTGCCTGTGGTATATCCCCTCACAGCGTGACCTCAGGTTTATCCCCTCATAGCGTTACCTGAGGTTTATCCCATCACAGCGTTGTCTGAGGTTTATCCATCATGGCGTTACCTTTAGGGTTATCTCCTCATAGCGTTACATGAAGTTTATACCCTCATAGCGTTACCTGAGGTTTATCCCCTCATAGCGTTACCCGAGGTTTATTCCCTCATAGCGTTAGGCTTACTTGAGGTTTATCCCCTCACATTGTTACATGAAGTTTATCCCCTCATAGCGTGACCAGATGTTTACCCCCTCATAGCGTTACCTGAGGTTTTATTCCCTCACAGCGTTACCTGAGGTTTATCCCCTCATAGCGTTACCTGAGGTTTTATTCCCTCACAGCGTTACCTGGGGTTCATTCCCTCATAGCGTGACCAGATGTTTACCTCCTGACAGCATTATCTGATATCCACCTCATCATCTGTGTTGTTTGACACTGGGGGGGGGGGGCATGACCTCCTTTTGTAAATCGATTCTCATTGATTATAAGGTCCCGTCTACTGTGTATCAAGCAAGCACGAGGGACATTCACTGGTATGGTTATACATTGATATAAACATTAGTCCATGGGCCAGAATTGGCAACCGTGCACGCCCCCCCACACACACACACAAACTACTCTCCATGAGTTGTACCATTCTGTTCAGGGGACTCCTGGAATGATATTGGCGATGTTACCAGAAAAAAGTTGGGACAAAATATGGGTTCTGGCCATTTTTTAAATTGGCCGCCATGCAAATCTAATTTGGACAATGTTTCCAGTTTTAATTGACATATTATCAAAATTTTGGTGTCTACGCCTATGTTTTCAGAGTCAAAAAATCGAATGAAACCACTTATATAAATATTGGGTCTTTTCTATGTGGTGAATTCGGAAAAAATCATTTTATGACAAAATCACAATAAATAAATAAATAAATAAATAAATGAATGAATGAATGAATGAATGAATGAATGAATGAATGAATGAATGAATGAATGAATGAATGAAAAATTAAACAAGCGAACCAGTCAAGGGACAAATGAATGTAATGATAGTCGAGTACATTAATACCTTTTTAAAAATTTTGATTTTAGATATTCACTAAGGACTTGCTTGCCTGTCATCTTTCATGGAGTTCAGCAAGGTGAACATGACTTGGTGGAATACCTCTGACCATCAGAAGCTGGTCGTGCTGATATTATGCATCGTGTTCTTTTTCATAGCAACGTCATGTTGGCTTGGATACAAAATTAAACACCCAATTATCGTTAAAGGTCAGTAATAATTAATAACTGTGTACAATGTAAGCTGATTTATTATAAACATGTAATAATGAATAAGAGTTGGTCTGAATTATATGTTCATCTTCACGGTTATGTTTCTCTTTCAGCATCCAATAAAGTGAAGAAGAAAATAGATAAACTGAGGGCAAAGTTTGCCTATGACAACAAAAATTTCTCCTCGCTACCGACAGTATCAAATTTACATAATAGTGGAGGGCGAAATGGATTCCCCAAGATTGTGTCAGCAAACTCCGGAGGCAAGAAAACAAAATACTTCACAAATGATAATTATATGAACTTGGAGCGCGGCTTATGTGCGGCCTTATCATCCAACATGTCAGATAATAAGCTAGATAAAAGTAGACATACTTCTTCAGGCCTCACGTCGGTGGATTTTCCCGACAGCATCTACTCCAGTGATGGAATTATGAGCAAAAACAGTTGTACATCATCTTTATCAGTTGACGGTCCTCTAGATAGTGAGTATACATACGTGAATGTGCCTGTAGTCAGTGATAATGATGGGTCGAGTGATTATTTATTTGAGGAACTGAGTGAAAAGAGCATTGATGGCAGCTTATACAGCCAAGTAAGCTCAACCCTGCCACCTCAGACAATACCCAAGATAGTAATCACAAAACATTCAGAGATACCGTCTTATTGTGATCACATAACTATGCCAGCAAGAAAAGGATGTGTCAATTTACATCTCTCTGGCTGTGATTGCGCTAATGATGCTAATGATATGGAGGACGAAAATGTGTCAATTCTTAGCATACAACTCATATTGAAGCAATCTCACAGATTTATACCCTTGAAATGGCTTGCTCTTTCTAGTGGAGACAAAGTGCTGTGCCCAGAAAATCTTCACATCGAAAATGGGACTGCAACTTTGGTAGAAACCGACAATGGGCCTGCCTTATTATTCTAACTGTTTGTAACAGACAAACAGATATGTTCTATGTGACTGATATATATATAAAAAGTAAGATAAAGGATATGTGGTATATTGCCTTTCTGACCAGACCTAGAATAAAAGTAGTGGCTGCTCGTGATTGTCAACCTATAAAGGAAACAATGTTATAATTCACTGTGAAAATGATTTGGGCATTTGTATCTTAATCATAACAGATGTATTATAAAATATGTGATTTATATTTCCGTACATGCTGGCACCCACATAGGTAATTATGCAAGTGACCATAGTCAACTCAATGTCAATGTTTAGAGATTTAAAAAAAACTGTTGGTGAATGAGAAAGATACATCCTCCCCCGCTGCTTAAATAGTTAAAAACATGACCTTAGTCAGCACTGCAAGGTCTATGATCATTAGAATAGTCCAGTCTTGCTGTGAGGAAGAAGATAAATGCAGCAAAGCTTTCTACATACATACAGTCACCCATATGCATACATTTGTCACAGACGGTTTATATTTTATAGCTAATTATTTGTCAGTGCTTCAGTTATATTACGTAACAAACCTAACTGTTGAGAGCGCATTACTTGAATATAATTTAAGCTTTTAAATAGCTTTCATTTGCATGACAAACTAACTGTCCACCATGCACCCCTTTAATGTAATGTAAACATTTAAATAACTATTGTTTGCTAAACTTATTTTACAGTCGATTTTTGGTGCTTATTACATACACATATGTTCTTATACACTTTATTATACATATACACTGTGGTCATGTAGTTCAACTTACAATTAATTAACAATACTAAACCTCTTTATTGTTTCAGTATGTGGTGCTACATGGTGAACAATACTTACAAAATGTTCTCTGTATACACCATGACAAATATACAAACATAATTATTATATCTGTATACTTATCATGCCCATGCTATGGATATTATTAATATTAATGTCGGGGCTGCCCTTTTAAATTTGTTTCGAAGGGAATTCAAACTAGGAATAATTAATAAAAATGCTCCTTAGATATTGATCTAATGATTAGCTGCTCTATGCATGATCTCTGACCTGTGATTTATACAGCTTCCTTCATAATTAATTCACATGTCCCATTTAAAGACAGCGATATTTCTAGCTGACTTATTTTACTTTCTTGGTCATTTTATTTACCTTTTATTGTCTATCAGCGATTGATGTTTTCATGGATTTACAGGCCTATGCACAGGACAGATTTATTTATTGTAAATGATGCTAAAAAACTATTAAATCATGGGAATAAAAAAGTAAGCTAGACTAGCAGATACAAGTAAATCGTGAAAGGAACATATTCAAATTATTATTCATGTTTGATTATTTTTTGGTGTAAAACTTTGTAAATGTAATGTTCCGCACAACCCATCTGGCTCCCAACATTATGTTATAGCTTTAGGTGTAATATATAATCCAAACATTTTATGTGAATATATAGCTTTAAAAATTATATCATCGCCTATGTTCAACCCTGTCATCGCCAACCGCCGTACAAATGCAAACAACAGGAACTTTTCATTTTTCGAGTAAGCAGCTACTGCTGTTGGCCCATACACAGTGGAACTCTGGGCATTCAGGTCGCAGTTATATCACCTCCAGCAATGTATGATCTACACACAAAGGCTATGCTACTTTACATTTCCTTACACGTTTTAACCTTTTCACTACCATACATGACGGAAATTTCCGTCGTCATTCGTCAATGAACGTAACCATAAAATGACACAAATTTTCGTCAAATATATACTACATTTATGTATTTTTCGTCATTTGAAGCTGGAAATTGCGTTAGCAATTCCAGCTTCAAATGACGAAAAATAGAACTCCTACACCAGTATATCTGGATCCTGGCATGCACTCCAGCCTGGAAGTCAAAGGGTTAAGAGTGACGACAAAACCTTCTTCAGAATGACTTATGTTTTTGTGATCACTCGTATCACTGTCTGATCCTGTATTTGGGTGTGGTGGTGTAGTAAGAAATATAAATGTTTTTTAAGTGCAATATGTATGTAATATTTAACTTCCATTTATGTAACTACTCGATGGGTGTGCATACATAAATACACGTTTAATTTTAGTATATGAATTACAGGGTAGCTTACAATTAACTAGCCATCCAATGGCCAAATATATTAACTACATATTGCGATTGTAATCTTAAAATTAAATCATGTTTATAAATGCACAAACATGCATAATATCACTGGCATTGATCTGATAAAGAATGTAATGTTTAAGAAAATACTATGTTTCATTTATTTTTGTTTTAACATACTCTGTGCAGTTGTTTATCATTTCATCTTTTTTATGTTAAATTTCAAACACATGCTTTTACCAATGAATATATGTCATTTTAATTCCAGGGCCCTAATTATTATTTAGTGTGATCATGGTGATATGTGATATGAAAGTGATACATTCGCTTAATTGAAATCGTTTACCTTTTATTTGAATATGTTATTACTTTCAAAGTGGCCATTAAATTCGAAGAGCTGGTGTATGTACCTGCTATTATATGCTATTAGTCCTATTTAAAAAATATTTATAGGCATGGATGTGTACGATGTAATATTGTGATTACGTTGTTAATTGTCAGAAATAGAACCTATATGTATTTTATATCCCCTAGCACCAATGTGTATTGCTTTCCTGGTAATATATCTAAATATCACAATTTTATATGCATTTTATCGAACTCTGTGAAAAGATATTATTCAAACGATGAGCATTTGGTCGTGAGAAGTGATGTTTGTTATTCGGTACCTTAAAAAGTTTGGCAGGCATCGATGTGATGATAAAGTTATTAGCATATATAATAGAATTGTAATTTGTCTGTCAATAAACATTATGCATATGATGCCGTGCAAAGCTAAAATGCAGCTTCTGCTTACTTTACAAGTGAGCAGATACTGCCTTTTCCCTTTGCAGAGCAGTATAGATTGTGCTTATAATTTACACGTGTGACACTTATATATATATGTATTAATTGTAGTATAACCCAGGCT
Organism: Flabesymbios commensalis; assembly: GCA_964017125.1. Classification (NCBI taxonomy): domain Eukaryota; kingdom Metazoa; phylum Annelida; class Polychaeta; order Terebellida; family Flabelligeridae; genus Flabesymbios; species Flabesymbios commensalis. The sequence continues at coordinate 9,936,061 of OZ024914.1, read as the reverse complement.
AAAAGTGAAAATAGTATTAGGCCTACAGTGGAATATGGTAAACTGGGAAACGTTTTCAGTTTTTTTTGTAATGTATAAATAGGGCCATTCTAATCCTTACTGAAAAATTAATATTTGTTCTGTTAGTTTTCTAAGAAATGTAATTGTTGTAATGGCTGTAGTTAATGGGAATGTATCACATACATTATCTCATTTGACCAAGGCGTCCAAATTATCATGGCCTGTAGAAATTCAAGCTCTTGCAAAACTGTTATAAATAAATAGAAAAAGATAAGCAATGGTGTAAAAGACATATGGAAGCACAGGCAGCAATCTGTTGGCTAGAATCTGGCGTTGAAGTTAAAAGCTGATTTTTAAGTTAAAATACAGTTCACAATACTGTTAAAATATAAACCTACTAATGAGTGTTACAGATTTAATTGTGAAATATGTGTGGCTTCCCCTTAAAAAAAATCAAATACATAACTTAATTTTTTTATTTTTGTTTCAGTATCATTGTTGTAAATTATTAATTATGTTAGACCTATACATTCGTGTACAAATTTTGGATTCAATAATACACATGAAGATATAATGGCATAATATTGGGAGCTACATAAAACACTCTCATCACCTGTAATTTATACAACATGATTAAAAAAAGAGTGTGTTAAACACCTTCCATATTAAAATAAGGTATCCCGTTTTAATCTGGCGAAATTTCTAGCCGACTGATTAGACTGATATTTTAGTAGCTACCTATTATCGTCCATCTTTTAACAATTGTCCTAATGGATTTACAGGCCTATGCACAGGACATATTTATTTATTGCAAGTGATGCTGATCTAGAATATACAAAAAAAAAAATACTTTTCAATGCCATAGTGAATGATGCTGTATTGGAGTATATATATCAAAAGGAACAGAAATTAAAGTCAAACGAATTAAAAAAATAATAACAAAGTCAGCTAGACCATCAGATAAAGCTAATTCCTGGATGGTATGCATTCAAATTATTGTTCATATTTATCAATTTTTGGGTGTAAAACTTTGTAAATTGAATGTTCTTCACAACCCATTTAGCTCCCAACATTATAATAGCGAGCGGACTCGCGAGCTGGGGCCCGAAGGGCCCTAGCTCGCTGGAGCGAGCTCTTACAGCAACGGGTGTCAGCAAGGAAAGGCCAAAGTCTAATGTTTACAGTGTTAGATTGAATATTTCGTCGTCTGTGTTCATGGGCGCTGACATCTTGTTTCCTGATTAGTATTGTTGCGGTCAAAGTTCAGCCATCCATACTTACAGGAAAAAATCTATCGTCAACGTCCCTGATTATCGCCGATGTGAATGTATACACCACCTAGCGAGTAGAAAAACTCCCTGCGAGAACACTTCCCTTACAACGTTATTTAAGACCAAACTCACTGACAGTTAATTTAGTCTAGTTCAACAACATACTTGGACGACATCTAAAAAATTTGCCTCCGTTTTGATTTTTTTAGACACTGACGATGTAGATAACACTACATTTCTGTAAATAGTAAGTAGTGTAATCTAACTCAGTGTTGCAGGGCCCAATGTTTTTTGTTTGGTTTAGACTTTAGCTAGCTCGCAAGTGGGCGGCCTGGGCCTTCCGACAATATATGGATCGCTCAACACTTTGCGGCAGGGCCTGCCATTTGTTGTGTAGTCTAGCCTACAGGTTATCCTCACGTTTCATTGACTTATACTTAGGGCAGGCCTATAGCCTATGTCATTACATGAGCCCCTACTTTAATTCATAATAATAATTCCGCTCGCTTTCTAGGCATGCCTATTCATATTAGGCCCTACTATAGCTTCAGGTAAAGTATTTAGTCCTAACATTTTATGTGAGAATATAGCTGTAAAAATAAAGAAACAAGAGAACACGTTTCTGGTCCACTCTGGTATTTTTTATTGGTCTACATTCTATGATTACTGTTACATGTAATTCTACGTACTAATACACAGGTGTGTGACATCACAATTACGTGGCTGTACTGACCATGAACCGGTGACGTCATTACGACGTCATTATCAATGGTGGTACAAGCGGTGTGTGACGTCATTGTGACGTCATTATATAATTCATTCTTATTCTTCACATTCTTTTACCACATAACTATCAGAATATTACAAAAGTTTCTTATATATAGCATTTTCATACAAGTCATTGTTATGACATCTGGTGACATAAATATAATATATACATATTTATTGCTGCGAAATTTAAAGAACGTTACATGTACTCATAGAAAATAAGGTGCGGGACTCACTCTAATATTGCTCAAATATATCCATACCCATTAAAAGTGAATCAATGTGACTTGACATTCTTTTTAACCGATTCATATCAAGTCATATTTATTTTGATGCAATATCCAATTTTGACTAAAAATATATCAAGTGTATTATGTTATATTTTCTTTTTGAAGAGTGGGATTGAGTAGATCTGTTGTGAGCAAGTCCCTATATAATAGAGTGGCAATTAAATCACATCAACTAATTTAAAAACGGAATCACTGTACCATACTTGACAGCACTAATAAAGTATACAGTTGACATTTACACAATTATGCCTGTAGTATTAGCGTATTATATACATGATTTTTGTGAGTGCTCAGATATTCTCGATACGACCGACCCAGATCGTGGGCATGTCATTGGTCGAGATAACAATCTGAACCAATCACGTGCCTAAGCTTTGATTCGGTTTATTTAACCCTTTGCCTGCTGATCACGACAATAGTTGTTTTTAATCTGTTTTATTTGCTGATTAAATCACAGATATTGTGAATGAAATTAGTGCTTAAACATCAAGATTCGCAAATATTTAGTCTCAAATTAAACAAATATGACTAATTTTCAGCCAGTTGAAGTTGTGGATCGCGACAGCGAGACAAAACTTCAAGTGGTTGAAAAATTAAATTATTTAATTTAGCAGGATAAGGGTAAAATACCAGTTCATCTCTTCATTATATCACTACCTCTAAGAGACACTCAGTCTAAACTATCTAATTCTAACATATTGTTAAACAGTTACTTTTGTATAATAATATCACATATGGCCGGCTTCAATCTATTATAAAGACGCCAAAAGTGGTCTTATGGCTTGCGAAAAAAATTCAAAGCGTTTACTAAGTTAAATCAGGAATGCTTACCAATAAGTTTCTCATTGACTGAATTCCTAAAAAATAGCTATTGTATATAATCTAGGTAGCGTATATAGTTATTTTAACACTCCTCATCGTGTTCAACAATGATAAACTTAACCGGACAAACAGACACACATTTGGTTTGAAATACCACAAAGCGAACTCACTGTAAGAGCAGCATTTTATGCTGAAGCCATATTATTATTTCGCAAACTAAAAATACCAGAACTAAATAAATAAATATTTATACATTTCAAATATACAAATGCAGTCAAAGCTGGATGAAATTGTACAATTCATTGAAATAAATGTTTTAAACGTAAAACAATTGTCAGTGAAGCAATTAACTGAAAATTCTGAAACAACATCGTCCTTTTGTGTTTAAATGGTGTGTATGCCACTGTGTAAAGTGGCAGATACACCCTTTAATATACAAGAGGATGAAATGATCACTGTTTAACCCTTTCACCGCGGGATTATGGCGTCAGAAATTGTCTGAGCGCTGAAATAATTAATTTTTTTAATTGAAAAAAGTAATTAATGATGTCGCCAAAAGATGACATCCGCGGTCTGCCAGGGGGTCGTCTTTTGGCGACATCCGCGGTGAAAGGGTTAATATTATCATACAATAACTCCTACTTATATTTACTATGCATATTTATAATTCAATGATTATTATCTGTATATACTTATTTCACTGACATACATATATTGCAGTGTAAAGCATATATAACTGTACATCACTTTACCTTTATTCACAGTGTATTTACATTGTGGACTTGTGTAACAACATTAAATGAGCATTAATAATTATACACCTCTCTTTCATAACCAATGTGATAAACCAACCAACAAACATACAAATATAAAACAAACAGTTCAAGTTATAAAATGCAGACAACATCCCCCAGCTAATAAAATCCCTTTTATGAGCATCATCACACCGAATTCTCTATCATACTTTCCTTCTGACCTCGGAAATTACATCACTGACTGCAGACACTGATATTTTCGTTCACACGCATGGCTATTGTACTGATTTATCAGCCGTTGTGTTTTAGTTTTTTCAATAACCATTCCTATAACCACGGAACTATTTACAATGTTTTCCTTGACTCATTAGTTATCCTACAAATAAGTTTGAGCTCGAGGATCGACTTCAGTCGTCAGAATCTGACGTCTTTAGACGTCAGATTCTGACGTCTAAAAACGTCTAGACTTTTGAAAAGGTATTCAAATGCATCGGAAAAAGCTAACTAAAACATTTACGATCAATTCAAATTGATAAAACCATTTGGTCTCCATGGTTTGTATAAACGTATTTCAGCGCCTAAAGGGTTAATGTTGGTGTAATGGTTTGTTGCTTTGCCCTTTTAACCCTTTAACCGCCAAATTATTCAATTGGAATTTTCTCTTACTTGAAGTTGTGTCTCGCTGACGCGATCCACAAATTCAAGTGAGTGAAAATTATGCAGATTTGACAAAATGAAGGTCAACTCTTTTCAAATCGTGCTGATTGATGTCACATTATGGCTTTAACATGTTTAAAAGGCGGTACTGAATGTGGTAATGATCAAGTAAAAAAACGAATAAATTCGGCACCGGCGGTTAAAGGGTTAAGTGTCGATAAACTCCGCCATCATAATTCATTTGTCATTCCGTAATTTTCATTCTCCAGTGTTTTGAACTCGATTTTAAATCCTGTCCACAAAAACGATAACAATGCTTTCTCACAGCAGCGCGTAGGCAAAAAAATAATCCCTTGTGTTTTTATTTCTCAGTGAATAGAACACTCATATTCGGCAGAGTGGTGGTGCTTTATATTTGCCAACTATATTTAGGATACACACACGTGTTTATAAGCCTACAATTGTTGTAATAATAAAACTGCTCTACATGGGTAGTTTCTGCAAATAAATGGCGCCTGCTCACATAGATGTAAGCAGTGGTCGACTTGAGCGACATCTATGTGTGTCGAATGTCATGCTTCATGTCAATCTGGTCAATAACAACAACTCTCATATAATCTACAATTTAACATTAGAATAACAGTGATCAATATAATAACCCCCCCCCCCCCCTCTCTCTCTCTCTCACTCATCTAAGTAACCGTTACATATCTACACTACTTCCGTCACATAGAGATGATGTATTTTCTGTATAAATTATACACTATAAATAATGTAGTACTAATCATTAATATCATCACAAGCTACAAAACGATGGTGGAGAAAGTAGAAAACCAAGCATCTTAATAACGTGATGGACCTGATTATCCACTTCAACTCTTAAAGCGATAATTTATGAAATTAAAATTTTCGCCACTTGATTGAGAGTATGCTACGGGTTTTCAGAGAACATAGATACATGGTTTTGAACAATCACCATCACTTTTTTGCTTAGTTACAATATGTACAGGTACATTACATTAGGTACATTTACGTTGAGTGAGTAGTTAAGACATTTTAAGTAGCTGCCACAAGGCCAAGTATAGAGATCACATGTGTCCCTTAGTATACATACATCATAGATAATAGAGCGGGAGAGAAAGTGAAAAAAATTTAGCCGCAAAAGCAGTTTCTCGAAGGAGGCCTAGTTTGACGTTAGAGACTGATTTTAATATTATCCAGAGCATATTTAACGTCGCATTTAAGTACCATATGTCACATTTTATTTTAAAGGTTATCTATCACCCCTTATATAGTATGAATAATTTTGTGACAATTAAATCAAAATTGCCACAAGATGGGGCACAAGTGCTTCCTTATATGGGGTGATTGGCTATCATGTGACCCTCTGAGAGGGTCACATGATAGCCAATCACCCCATATACGGACATAAATAGTCATACCATATAAGGGGTGATACATCACCTTTAACCATTTGAGGGTTACATAAAAAAATTACCTTTTCACCCACTTGAAGTTGTGTCTCGCTATTGCGACCCACAACTTCAAGTGGGTGAAACTTTATCATATTTTTATCAATTTGGAACTAAGACATTTTCAAATTTTGATGTAATAGACATACATTCCGTCCTTAATTAGAGTGATTTTATTGCCTAATAAGAACGTATTAAAACAACTATCAAGATACAATATTTTACACTTTCTCAACCGATACAGACAGTTCATTTAAAGAGGTTAACTTGTTTCATGCCGCCGATCATAACAAAAACAAGAATAGGTTTGGTTGTGTGCCACAAGTGTTCTACACCAGGGTCATATCAACCAAGGTACATCACAGTATAGGGTGAAATTCAACAAGAAAACGGGAGTTAAAACATAACGAGAGATACATAATTACCTACTATTAGGCCACTATGTTTTCTTCTCTGTTTTAGATGAGCGCGCGCATTAGATTTAGGCAGCGCATTACCAAAAAAACAAGTTTTTTTCCAGCGCAGCGCAATAAAAAAAAACAAGTTTATTTCGGGAGATAAAAAAAACCCTTTTTCCAGCAATGTTTTTTTGGCTTGTTTTTTTCGTCGCCCTCATTAAGTTTTTTCCAAATAGATCATTTTTTTTAATTTCGTTGCCCTCATTAACTTTTCCAAAAATATGTTCAAAGTTTTTTTTTCCCAAATGTTTTTTACCGCCCTCCCTCATTAGATTTTGTTTTTTTCTGATCTAAAACAGAGATATTAAACACAATTGCCTTAACAAACGCCAGTTACTTAAAGCATCTTATCATGTGTTTTAAAACACACAACTACATTATTTGCTTTGTCCGATCACTACATTCTAAGCCGGGAATGGAGTTATTGTTGATCAAGTACAGACCATTTAGCATGGTAGGCCTATGGTGCTATAATCAGTCAGGTGTGGCCGAGCTGTTCATTATGATAGATCCTCATTATGGTCGGATGTGTTTTAAGTCAGTTAAAACCCTCGGTGCTCTACATTCTTAGCTGTGGAAAAGGCCTCGGCCTTCGGCCTTGGCCTTTTCAACAGCTAATAATGTAGAGCTCCTCTATACGTAGAGAGCGAGATTGCTAGGGAATTGTATACAGTCCACGTAGTGAATGACTTATTTGTATTTGGTGTACAGCTGTTGGTGACATGAGGTCTTAGCCTTTTACTCTGAGGTTTCGTTGAGATGTCAGGTCTGTATGCGCACTAAATAACAAACTAATCTCATTATAAAACCCTTGACCCCTGGAAATCTGCACACTAATTTGACTGTCCCCAGTGGTTGGTGCGACGCGTGGTCACAGCGTCGTCATTGCAACGGAATCGCATCAGCACTATCCAACAGCACCTGCTTAAAGGTGACCTATCGCCCCGTATATGGTATGAATAATTTTGTGACAAATAAAGCAAAGTTGCCACAAGATGGGGCATAATTGTTTACTCATATGGGGTGATTGGCTATCATGTAACCCATGTGAGAGTCACATAATAGACAATCACCCCATATAAGGTATCTTGTGGCAACTTTGATTTATTTGTCACAAAATTATTCATACCACATACGGGGTGATAGGTCACCTTTAATATGTAACACCTTGTGAATATGCATCGGAAAAGCAGGACATTACATTTAGAGAGAGCTTATATTGACACCGTCAAAATAAAATGTCTACTTTACTATGCATCGCAAAGTGCAGTGAATTATCTAGCGCAAATTTATTTATAACTAACCTTTATATCAAGTGTGTATTTAACAATGTGCTAATGTTCATGAAGTAAAAAATATATTATGTTAAAAATCCTTACAATTTTGTTGTGGTAAATATTCACAAAATTGTGGGAAATTTGTTGCGGGAAATATACCTAATAAATCCAGCAAAGTACAAGTCAATTTTAGCGTGTTTTTTCGTTTACAAGGCTAACGTAATGTATTCAAATTCTATTTAAATTACAACTTAATGAAGGGTGGTGTATAGCATACCCGAAAACGCAACAAGTTGAAACAATGTTGTGTTATTGTTGAACCAATATCTGCGACGCTGAACCAGTATTCACCCTTATCCTGACTAATTTAATTTATTTAAATTTTCATTTACTTGAAGTTGTGTCTCGTTACCGCGACCTACAACTTCAAGTGGGTGAAAATTGCTCATATTTGTTTAATTTGAGCGCAAATATTAGCAAATCTTGATGTTTATACACACAGATACAACCCTTTACTACCAAACTGACAATCTACCTTGTCTTAAATTCGCCCAGGAGTATTTTTTTATAATATAATCCTGAAAACATTCTTGAATACAGTTTTCCTTATTTTATGTAATCTTATCAAATGGAAAATCCATTAAAAAATAAAATAATGTGAGAGTTGATCCCTATTTCATATAATTATGTGATACTTAAAAATATCTTTTAAATAATTTGAAAGTTGGTCCCTAGTTTATGTGATCAAATAATGCTTAAAAATCGTTTAAATTAATCAAATCATTTTGAAAGTTGGTCACTATTTTACGTAATAAAGTAATAATAATGGCAGCGCTCTATAAATATATTAAACTAAATATTATCTCATGGTTAAATGACACAACATTACATACATAACAGGCTGACTTCTGGAATGCCTCACCGTATTTAAAAAAAATCATGTACATGTACTATATGTACTATGTAAATAATTCATATTTGAAAAAGTGAGAAAAAAATACTCCCAGCTTATGATGAAACGGCATATATAACTAAATCAAGCATATAACAATTCTCCTATCAATCTATACATAACGATGCACTTGTAATATCACCGGCACGTCCCAGCAAGCATAACACATTGAACCAATACTGGTTTAATATTGGCACACAGTCTGTGACGCTGGCCTAAAGTTAAACCAACATTGTTTCGATGTGTCGTGTTTGCTGAGACAGCTTGATGATCTGGCAATTAGGACCACATACATAGGATATATACAGTTGAGTTTGTACATTTAATGTGACATTAGCATGTGAAGTATACATGGTGTGATGGCACCCCTCGTAATGGTGCCTAGCCCTACACATTTCACATATATACAGTTAGGTTTGTAAAGGTGACTTTATGTTATCCTACTCGATCGAGATTGGGTCTCATCCGAAATCTTTTTACAGCTGTGAGAAACTATCCTAGATTGTCTTGTCATTGCTATCATCTTCAGATATCTAGTCGACTTTGTGAGGTGAGACATCACAAGCAGTGAGAACTAGCTCAACCATTGAATTAGGAACTCAATCCAATATTTGTTATGTAAGACTATTTTCCCAGTCAGTGATCATGATGATTTTGTTACACGACACTCCTCCTATAGGCCGTGAGAAATATATCAATCCGATGTCATAATAAGTTTGTCATGTGAGTATATCCTTCTAGGCAACAGCCAATCAGATATCGTGATGAATTTGTTATGTGAGACTATCATCCTAAGGATCGATATCTCAATCAGATATCATAGGCCCTGACGATTTTGTGACGTGAGACTATCATTCTGGGTAATAGATCTATCTGGATCAGATATCATAATGAGTTTGTTACGTGGGACTATCATTCTGGCTGATAGAACTATCTGGATCAGATATCATAATGAGTTTGTTATGTGAGACTATCTTCCTATGCAACATTCCTATCTGAATCATAATGAGTTTGTGACGTGAGACTATTCTACATGATACGTCTATTCATTTGAATTAGTAATATTGTATCCTAAGCTTTGGGATCTCACCCTATCAGAATTCCCTATCTTTAACGTCTCCATTCATATACCGGTTCCGCGCTGGCATCTGAACCAGCTCCTCTTTGGTCTGAAACATGTTGGGATCCGCCACATCGTAGGACGCCATTTTGTTAGAGTCCTCGCCTGAGATGACGGTGCCGTAGGACATTTTTTTGTTTATGTCTAGCGGTCCGGGCGTGAGCGGTCCGGGCGTGTCGGGTTTCCATTCCTGCTCAGGGGGGTCAGCCCACTCCTGCTTCTCCCCAGACGCGAAGATCCCGTAAAATATAACTCCACAGAAATGAATCAGACTCGCTATCAGGAAAACCCTCTCCCATTCTTTTGTTGTCTGAAACATAGAAAACATTGGGCTTCATATAGAGAGATATTGTACACTTGTATTACAAATATAATGTTCTTAGCTTGCCAGCACGCATGTAGGCCCATTTTCACTCTTAAAGCGCTAAATTAAATTTTCACCCACTTGTTGTAAAGTGGGTGGAAATTACTCATATATGTGTTAATTTGTGACCAAACATTTGCAAAAGTTGATGTTTAAACACTCATTTCATTCCCAATAACTGTGATTTAAACGGCTAATAAAATGGATTAAAAACGACAATAGTCGTACGTGCTTAGCGGTGTAGGGGCTCACACCTTTATCTTTTAGTAATACATATTAAACATCAGATTTATTTTATTCGCAACCCTTTAGGTGCTGACATATTTTTGTATAAATCATAGAGACCAAAGGGTATTTTTCAATTTGAAATCATCATAGATGTTTTAGGTAGTTCTTTCCACTTCATCCTATTATGGGTCTACGGCCATTTTAGGTGTTTTACTCTTTCAGTTCGAGGATCCACTTTACATGATAGACATCAGATTCTGAGATCTAATGTTGATCCCCGCAAAATATCATCCCCCCCCCCCTCAACGTGACTAGGCGATCACGTTAATGGCGGCCTCGTCGAGTTAACCCTTAGCACATTGATGTTGACTACAGTAGATATTCTGCATTTTTATTGGCATCTGTATAACCAGTTATTAAAAGTAAAATGTGCTTTCAATTTTGAAACACTGATATTTGTCGGGACTTAAATTTCACAAATAACACAAATTTTCAGTCACTTGAAGTTGTGGATCGCGGTAGCGAGACACAACTTCAAGTGATTGAAAATTTAAATTGAATAGGTCAGTGCTCTAAGGGTTAAGGTTGGTACCATGCAGTGTATCGATGTTAATTTTGCGCAGGCTCACGCGCTGCGCGCTCCTTCACAACTAGTCATTTGATATCAATAGAGCTCAGCTCTTACTATGAACAGCTATCAAAATAAGCCTAACTATTCTATAGTGAATGCAATGCTAGGTAATACCCCCTAAGAGGTTAAAAATAGTTCGGCTACTTGATAATATTTCCAATCTTTTCAATCACACTTAAGCCAACATTATTACAACTTAAAGGGCGCTACTAGTAGAATATTGCTACTTTATGATGGCGTAAGAAATGGCTATCAGCCCTAGCGTGTGTACGTACTGTGTACGTACCTAGTCGGCTGCTGTCCTCATGTACATGAGCTACCCTCCGCAGATGCTGGCATATGCGTTGGGCCAAATAAAAAGCCTATTGCTCTAAAAAATTATGTTATTGTTATCTTATTTCCAAACAATATAGCCTAACGTTACTGTGTATTTATCATTGTTTGAAACGCTATGCTTCGTATTTAAACATTTTCATTGAGCAGTAGCAACAGAAAATAATAAATTGTAATACAAAGTTACTCCTGGAAAGAAGTGGTTCTTACCCTATGTTTGGTGATCATTTCTGTGACGATGGGACAGAACATTCCGGCAAGTGTCCCGATACCGTTTGACATCCCCATGAGGATACTAGCATAGCGAGGTGCGATATCTAGATGGTTAACGTTGAATCCTGAAAACATAAATAGGCTTAGTGTGTTATACAGTGTCATCGAGATATGGCCATTATGAGAACATGAATTAAAACTGATCTGGTCTGGTATCTGGTCTGGTCTGGTCTGGTTTGGTCTGGTCTGGTCTGGTTTGGTCTGGTCAGGTCCAGTCCGGTCTGGTCTGGTATCTAGTCTTGTCTGGTATGTTATGGTATGGTATGGTATGGCATGGCATGGCATGGCATGGCATGGCATCGTATGGCATCGTATGGCATCGTATGGCATGGCATGGCATGGCATGGCATGGCATGGCATGGCATGGCATGGCATGGCATGGCATGGCATGGCATGGCATGGCATGGCATGGCATGGCATGGCATGGCATGGCAAGGCACTGTTAGATCAGCTTATCACCGTCTCACATTTCGTTGTCAAATAAATCAGAGTAGAATAATAAGCTTCAATGGATGAAAAAAATACAAAAAAGCTACCTGATATTGCAAATCCACTGAAGCCCACAGCGATTGTCAGACACGTGATAGCTGTGGCGGTGTCACGTGTGTAGCCCACACCCAATAGGAACACAGCTTCCATTCCAAATCCTGAAATGATTACAATAAATAAATGTTATGTTAATAACGACTTATTTTCATATTGTTATAGTCTTCACATTGAAGCAAAACGGGTCAAAGTATTTTTTATAGAAAAAGAGTCAGGTGCACCACGGTGACCAGAAATATATATTTGCAAACACAACTTGATATTTGTTTAATTCAGTGGCGGATTCAGAAAGGGGTGCACCCCCCCCCCCCCCCCCGTTCAAGGTCCCAAAAACAAAAAAACGACCAGATTTCGATCAAAATCTGCTCCAGAATGCGTCATTTAGGGCCTTATAGATTTCAAAATTTTTCGGGGGAGTATGCTAGCTTTACCAGTTGTGGCGAACATAAATTCTTGAAAAAAGGCGCCCCCCCGTCTGTGAATTCCTGGATCTGCCACTGTAGTTTGAGACAAAACATTTGCGACGATGGCTCGACATTAACCCAACGACGGCGCTATTGTGTTTGCTGGGTAATTTGTGTGGTGTTATTCACGGCTAATATTGATACGGTTCTGTCCATTTAGAGGTCAGAGTTTATTTACGGCGCATCATGATAGGTCACATGCGACCGTGACGGCTCATCCGCGGATTAATCTGGGCAGCAAACAGACACTATTTGTGGGCGTCCGCATTGTAGAGTAGTTCGTGACAATCCATGAAGCCAGAGGTGAATGAAATCAAATCAAATGACCCACTCTCACTGCAGGGCAGGGCGGGGGCCCTGGTGCAGTGCTTAAAGCTGCTTGAAAAGTCGGAGACTTGGGCCTTCAAGTTTTTAAGAAACAAAATGTTTCTTCCCCGCTCACTCGCAAAGATTCAATATTGTGGGGATTCTCAGTGACCGGGAGGTAGCGTGCTCGGCATCAGTCGACCAGGGCTCGAATCTCGAATCCTGTGTCTGGAGGGCAGTGTCATCTCAACATCCACGGGAGGTTCTCCCGGTCCAATTTAGCCTATATGTACACCAAGGTGGCCTAAAACCTCATTTTTTCCATTTAACTGCAGTGAAAAACATGGTTTCTGACGTGCTGTTGTTGGGTGTGATTTTTGCTAATTTCTAAATCAATTCCTACCCACTTTCAGTAAATTTTGCCAGCACTATGTACATAGGCCCCTATATGTTTTAGTATTCTAGCAAGACGAATCTTTAATAATAACAAAAAAATAGATTGAAAGATAATCTCAATTGAAGGCCTTGTCCACTGTAGCTCCAATGCCTGTTTAGTTCTTATATTCACCAGATGGCGTTTACCCTTTTTATCTCTGTGATGAGCGCGACGCTACCCAGCAAACACAAAACAGTTGTTTACCATTTATACAACGTCAGCCCAACGTCGAAGACGTTGGGTTACACAAATGTTTCGTGTTTGCTGGGTAATGATTTACAGTGTACCACTGCTACCCAGCAAACACTGGGCATTCACCCAATGCTGTTTCAATGTTGGACTGGTCTGCGTCGATGGGCCAAATTTGAAACAGCATTGGGTGAATGGCCTGTGTTTGCTGGGTATACTCGCTAATTATTACTGTTATATATTCCTATTATTTAAATAACTTTTATCTAATTATAGAAAATAGGTAATATAAATGCTAATAGCTCATTAATATTCGGTGATCTTTGCTCAGAGGCGCGGCAAACTAGAATCGTAATCAATTTGTTTCGCCCTACTAGCGCATGTATTGTATTGAGGAGCTTAACGCTGGCAATGACATCAACTTAATGGGTAAATGTGGACGACACCATGAAATACAACCATGGCACAAATTCAGCGAGCAGAATATGTTGATACAATGTTGTATTATCGTTGGCCAGCCGTTTAAGATGCTGACCCGTCAGTAGTACAACATCGGGTAAATGTTTCGTGTTTACGGGGAAATGACCCAGTCAAAGTAGGCGCGCGTAAGCTTATTCTCAATAAGTCACGTGTCAGCCTCGTTTTGACAGTGACTTGGTACTTCCCATTCAAACAGGGATATTCCGTAAAATCCGAACTCCCGCCATGGGAGGGCCTTCCTAGCGGGCACGGGACGTTCACCAAATGTAGTTGTATTATTGGCACATCATCTTCGACGCTGGCCCAGCATTGGTCAACGCCTCGTGTTTGCTGCCTTCATTTACACAAGTAAGGAGAATCACTAAGGGAATGGGATTTACCAGCATTCTTGAAAATAATGACCTCATTCTGAATCATAATGACGTCATCTTCAGTAACATCAGTTATATGTAGTGATGTTATTATGAATCACAAATGCCTTAATATGTCATACAACTGTGTTTTTCTTAACTTAGCTCTGCCTACTTAAAAAATATCGTTGATATAATGTGACATAATAACATTTACTATTCTCTCACCTCCACAGTTGAAGATTTTTCTGACAGAAGTTGTTGTGAGGATGTTGCGCCTGCGCAGATAATCAGCAAGGTGTCCTCCAACGGGAACGATGCAGGTCATGACAAGATGTGGTAAAGCAGAAAGGGTGCCACTCTGTAACAAACATAGACATAACACCATAAGAGATGTGGTGAACAGAAAGGGTGCCAGTTTGCAACAAACACATACATAACTCCATAAGAGATGTGGTAAAGCAGAAAGGGGTCACTCTGTAAAATACATAGACATAACACCATAAGAGATGTGGTAAAGCAGAAAGGAGTAACAAACATAGACATAACACAATAAGAGATATGGTAAAGCAAAAAGAGTGCCACTCTGTAACAAACATAGACATAACACCATAAGAGATGTGGTAAGGCGGAATAAGGGGTACCTATGTAACAACCATAGACATAACACCATAAAAAATGTGGTAAACAGAAAGGGGGTCACTATGTAACAAACATAGACATAACACCATAAGAGATGTGATAAAGCAGAAATGGGGTAACTCTGTAAATTCCATAGACATAACACCATAAGAGATGTGATAAAGCAGAAATGGGGTCACTCTGTAAAATACATAGACATAACACCATGAAAGATGTGATAAAGCAGAAAGGGGGTCACTCTGTAAAATACATAGACATAACACCATAAGAGATGTGATAAAGCAGAAAGGGGTAACTATGTAACATATATAGACATACCACCATAAGAGATGTGATAAAGCAGAAATGGGGTCACTCTGTAAAATACATAGACATAACACCATGAAAGATGTGATAAAGCAGAAAGGGGGTCACTCTGTAAAATACATAGACATAACACCATAAGAGATGTGATAAAGCAGAAAGGGGGTCACTATGTAGCATATATAGACATAACACCATAAGAGATGTGATAAAGCAGAAAGGGGGTCACTATGTAGCATATATAGATATAACACTAGAGGTGGGATAAAGCAGAAAGGGGGTCACTCTGTAAAATACATAGACATAACACCATAAGAGATGTGATAAAACAGAAAGGGGTAACTATGTAACATATATAGACATAGCACCATAAGAGATGTGGTAAAGCAGAAAAGGTGCAACTCTATCTCTGAATGAGAATTCCAATTAAACAACTTGGCAAATACAAGGGTAAAACATTAATTTTGTGTTTCTGTAGTCGAACTTTAACCCTTTAACCGCCAAATTATTCAATTTCAATTTTCGCCCACTTGAAGTTGTGTCTTGCTGACGCGATCCACAACTTCAAGTGAGTGAAAATTATTCAGGTTTGACAAAATAGAGGTCAACTCTTTTCAAATCTTGCTGGTTGATGTCACATTTTATCTTTAACATATTTATAATGTGATACTTAATGTGCTAATAAAAAATTGAAAACCCGAATATATGCGGCACCGGCGGTTAAAGGGTTAATGTTGTTGGCCTGATAGTAATCACTTTCACTCTTGTCATGGAGATAACCTCGTTTAAATATACTATCTTCGGATTTCACATTTCTCTCTCCAAGACTTGACCCTGAGATGAGTGATAGCTAGCAAACTTAACCCTTGTCCTGCTATGCCCGGATATATACGGGGTTAAGGATGTTTTAGATCAATAAAGATATAACTTAGTTTTGATAAAATAGTTTCTAGTAGATGCTTAGTTGGTCCAATAATTTAATTTTAGACATGTCTATTTTTCATAAATAGTAATTTCATAAATAGTCATTTCAAGCTGAAAATTGCGTTAGCAATTCCAGCTTCAAATGACAAAAACTGCAATTGAAGCCATTCAACAGGACAAGGGTTAAGTGGAAATTGACAGGACAGAGTTTATATTACTCGGTACTAAATCACAGAAATTATTTCACCACAAAATTACTTGATCAGTATGATAGACCAACCGATTCTGCACAAAATCGTGGGGAGTAATTTTAATTTTTGGATGTTAATTTTAAGATTGCAACGTCACTTGTAGTGGGAAAGCTAGATAACTGCAAGTATTTCACTTTAACATAAAACAAGCTACACAGAGTATTCAAAATTGTTTTATGACACAACAAACTCGAGCTAGTGAGCCTAATTATTTCGATTTAATATCAGGTCATCGCCTGCGACGTCTGCCCGACATTAAATAAATATTGACTGAACAGACTTCCAGCTTCAAACGTCGAAAAGCATGTCGGCATAGTGTAGCAGGCATGACGTCACACATGTCGGCACAGTGTATCAGGCATGACGTCACACATGTCGGCACAGTGTATCAGGCATGACGTCACACATGTCGGCACAGTGTAGCAGGCATGACGTCACACATGTCGGCACAGTGTAGCAGGCATGACGTCACACATGTCGGCACAGTGTAGCAGGCATGACGTCACGCATGTCGGCACAGTGCAGCAGGCATGACGTCACACATGTCGGCACAGTGTATCGGGCATGACGTCACACCTGTCGGCACAGTGTAGCAGCATGACGTCAGCCCTGTCGACACAGTGTAGCAGGCATGACGTCACACCTGTCGGCATAGTGTAGCAGCATGACGTCAGACCTGTCGACACAGTGTAGCAGGCATGACGTCACACCTGTCGGCATAGTGTAGCAGCATGACGTCAGACCTGTCGACACAGTGTAGCAGGCATGACGTCACACCTGTCGGCATAGTGTAGCAGCATGACGTCAGACCTGTCGACACAGTGTAGCAGGCATGACGTCATTTGAACTTGAGAAACTACTGTGAGTGGTCAGCCTGTCATCACGCGTCTACCTCCAGTAGGCCCGCTGGGGGATACAATGCCACTAGGACAGTAAGCTATCACCACAAATTACTACGCAGTGCTGCGGTCACCCGCGGCGGTGACACGGCAAATGGATGTCTAGTGCGGCCAGGTCAGTGCTGAGCTGTGCATAAGAATAAACGCAATATTTAGTGTCCTAAATGCAGGAAAATAATAGTAAGCTATGGCGCTGATTATTAAACAACAGAGCAGTCAGACATGTCCCAGCAAACAAGGGGCATTCACACAAAGCTGTTTCAATGCTGGGCCAGCGTCGAAGACGGTGGGCCAACATTTTAACATCATTGAGTGGATGCTCCGTGTTTGATGGGCTATTTGCTCAGCATTATTTAAACGAAGTATGTTCCAGTGGGAAAGTATTTTTCATTCCAAGGAAACGAGTCTGTTTTGGTGCGCTATAGGGGCCTGCCTGGAGAATAATTTGTATTAAAATTATCGATTTTAAATTTTCTCTTTCATGTTTTGACTAAAGTTACATCCTCATAATTTTGGAATAAACATTTTGTCAAAACAAATTTAAATAAGATTAGAAAATTGAAAATTTAGCTTGTTTTGTCAGGCTTTATAAAATCACGTGGAAATAACCTTCCAGAGTCTATAAGTTATACAACGGCTGTCCATATGTTATGTTTGCCTATAGTATTCATATATACTTGCCGTTTTCCATGGTCAATCGTACAGTGTGGCCTTATGGAACATAATATGTAGTTGTCATGACAATAAACCATCCTGCACAGTAGATTGATTGTCCATGAAAGTGTGGTACACTTTTACACACAAAAAATTCCATGAAACCGTTTTTTTAAATTCTCTTAATTTTTCATCCACGTCAAGTCATCTTCATCCATTACATTTTTAGAATTGCGACAGCAATTTGCGGCTTGTAGTGGTTGAAGATGACAGCATAAATTCAGACATGAAATATTAAGCCTTCAAAACCACATTATACCTCAAAGCATCATTTTGCAGCCCCGAAGATTGACTCAACCCCCTACACCGATAGAATTTTAAAAAACAAAATTGTGGAATCTGCTTTGACAAATTATGACAATTGTCTTTACTTTGTTACCCACTTCTGCTGCCTGGAACCGTATATCGCGGCTTGGTGTTAGAAGGTGCTAAACTGCCAATTTGTAAAGTGGCAGTTTAGCACCTTCTAACACCAAAGGGACGATATATACGTATTCAAGAATATTTAGGACCAAATGAATTATCACAATTTAAAAAAAAAATAGTTTGTGATAAATTCTTAGTTTATCAGTTCATGAAATAATTTGAAATATATATATCTATTTCAAATTATTCCATGAACTGATAAACTAAGCATTTATCAGAAACTATTTTGTTTGTGATAAATGACTTGACGTGGATAAAAAAATTTGTTTGGCAAAATGTTTTTTCGACAATGGTGAGGATGTAACTTTAGTCATGTGATATGTCACTTGACGTGGATAAAAAAATTGTTTGGCAAAATGTTTATTCGACAATGGTGAGAATGTAACTTTAGTCGAAAAATAAGACATATACGTATATGTCTTATTTTTCACAAATTTCGCAATTTCCAGCTCTAAATGACGAAAAATAGAAGCAAACACTTCAGCAGGACAAGGATGTGGAGGGTTAAAACCTTCCTAATTTCCGAGGCAATCTCAGGCTAGAAATGGTTAAGCTCAGACATTGTGGAGTCACTGTTGTTCACACAATGGTAAGAAGATCAGGCAAGGGGTATTCACACCTAAGCCCCTGGTATCAGGCCAGGGATATTCACACCGAGGCCCTGTTATTCACACCGAGGACCTGGTTTAATGAACGAGATTCTATAGTCATAGAAATGACGGGACTTAATTGACAACACCCATTCATAGCTCACAACCTTCGCATATAGACAATGTTGACAATGGATGAAAAACAAGACAATAATTTACGACTCAAAGGGTTAATCAGCTTAACCCTTTCAATCCTAAATTTATCATTGTCATTTTCATCCACTACAAGCCGCGAATTGCTGTCGCAATTCTCGACTTGTAGTGGATGAAGATGACTTGATGTGGTTTAAAAATTAAAGAAAATTACCACGTATTGGTAAACCAGTTTCATGGAAATTTCCGTTTAAAAAACCTTAGTTGTAGGAAAATTAAGTGTGTTTTCCGGGATGTAAAATCATGCTTTAATGCATCGTGGGGGATTAAAGGGTTAACAGAATGTGGCAGTTAAGAGGTTAGTCAGCCTCAGAGATTGTGGACCTTGATCTCAGATCTCGGAACAACAGAGAGATTTACCTGGCGACTCAGCTGTTTTCGCTCAAAGTTTCGCTGGATATTAGTTAATTAGGATTCCTATATTATCATTTCCCAGTGAGCTCACAGCAGACACAAGACGCATACCCAATGTTGGCTTCATGTTAGGCCACCGTCTACGACGCTGGCCTAGCATGAAGCCAACATTGGGTCAATACCTGGTTCTTGCACAGTAGATTGCTATACATGGGCTGAGATAGGCACTGACTTGTACGAGATCATCTAATCACTGTCGTCATTCAGTTGTCATTTAAATTAGGGGTATAATCCGGGGAGGGAGGGGGGCGGAGGGGTTTCCACCAAACCACCCCTAAACACTGCAAGCTCACTTGAAAAAACCCTTTTACTTTCCATGTTGTGAATGTGAATGTTGAAAAAATGACCCCTAATTCTGTATTTTTAAACATTCATCTCTTTAAAAATATCCCTTATTGGAGGTTTTATGTCATTTTGAGCCCCTAAACACATTTTAAGCACGTTTTTCACGAAAAAACAACCATAATAACGTGTTCTCTCCCTTACAGATGGAAAGCCAGCTTTATGGAGAGCAGCACCACGTCCCAATGGACATGTCCGAGATGACGTAGGTGCTGCCTCTTCCTTTTGAAATGTCAAAATGGAAGGCATCATTGTCGTCATTTAGTTGTTATTTAAATTAAGGGTAGAATACCATACATGGACGAGATGACGCATGTGCTGACTGTCACTCTTACTTTTGAAATGTCGAAATGGAAGGCATCACTGAAGTACTTTGGCTGGGTGATGATCAGCAAGTAGAAGCTCCAGCTGCGGCAGAAGTTAGCGACGATGATGGCGTGCACCGGTAGTGACGTCACGAATTGCTTCCACGGGGTCTTCATTTCCTGTAACAGACAAATGGTACGCATTAACACTGATGTCGACTACAGTAGACATTCTGTGTTTTATCAAGACCTGTATAATCAGTTGTTAAAAGTAAAATATGCTTCCAATTTTGAAACACTGACATATGTTGGGACCTAAATTTCGCAAATCATACAAATTTTCAGGCACTTGAAATTGTGGATCGCGGTAGCGAGGCACAACTTCAAGTGACTGAAATTTAAAATTGAATATCTCCGTGCTCAAGGGGTTAACCCTTAAAGCGCTGATTTTTTTTATGTAAACCATGGAGACCAAAGGGTTTTATTCAATTTGAAGTCATCATAAATGTCTTAGTCAGCTTCATGTGAATACCTATGTTTATGGGTCTACGGTCCTTTTAAATATTTTTACTCTAACGGTGCGGGGGTCGACTTTAGATGTCAGAATCTGACGTCTACAGACGTCAAATTCTGACGTCTAAAGTCGATCCCCGCGCTGTAAGGGTTAACCCGTTAAGCACGAATCTAGGCGTTTTAAACCCGTCTTAATATGCGATCAAATCATGAAATGAACGTTTAAACATCAAGATTAGCAAATTATTGGTCTCAAATTAGACACATGATTGTGGGTAACAAATATTGCTCATACCTTTAACGATAAAAAAGTGCTGCTTCAAATAATATTATTTCACAAGTCATGCATATTCAAAGCCAATCGGCTTAATGCAGATTGAGAAATGACGATCATTTCCATCTTAATTAAACCGGTAAATTTAATCGTGTTATCCATATTATCCGAGAAGTGGAGGAATTATTCAGCGAAATGCCGAGTGGAATTATATCGCCAACGCGAATTGTAACGTAATTACTGTCAACCATGCTAACCATCTGTGAGCAGAAATGCTGTTATTTATAATGATGTACCTTTATTACTAAAATAATTCTGCAAATTAAATTGGAAAAAAATGATAAACTATGGTCAAGTGGTATTTATCCACAAAAACGTTATTTATAAAATAAATACATTAATTCTTATATATATAATAATAATAATATTTACAATTAATACTATTTACAGTGTTAGCTCTTCAATTTTCGCCATGATTAGGTGACTTAGGGCACAAAAGGTCTTTCCTATCATCATGTATGATGTTGCGGACTCTTTGTGCACCATTCTATTTAGTTCTGTTAAATATTTATCACATCAGGATTTGGCTTATTATATTCCGATTACACAGCAATTAATATGTTAACTGGAATGTTGTCAATAATGGTGTGTATTAGCATTTTTGATGATTTTTTTTCATCGCCAGCTATAAATTAATGAATCCATTAACATTTCTCATAATTGTATTCTGTCAAACATTTTCATGCATCTCCAATAATATAAAAAGCAGGCCGTAACCAGCAAGCACGAGAGGCTGAGCAAATGTTGGTTTATTGTTGGCCCAACGTCTACGATGCTGACCCAACATTAACCCAGCATTGGGTCGACCTCCTGTGTTCATTATAACTACTACATTGGCACCTTCACCGAACACATTAGTATGTTTTAGTAATTCAATGCATCAGCATTATTATTGCTCAATCATGTTAATATAACAACTGCAGCGTTACGATTTAGTAGAGAATAATAGTAATATGGTTCAGGAATAAGCAAGCATCACATTATTAGTGTTCCGGTCCAAGTGACGAAGTCTATTTCTAACGAATTGACAGTTGCACTTCATGATCATTGGGAAAACATGTTATCCCTGCACGTCAATTCGTTGTTCATTAAATGTATGTAGGCATCGACACATTGGCCGTATTTTCTAGCATTAACCCTTTGACCGCCGTTGCCGCATATCTTCGGGTTTTCATTTTTTATTAGCACAATAATTTTAAATATGTTAAAGATAAAATGTGACAACAACCAGCAAGATTTGAAGAGTTGACCTCCGTTTTGTCAAAGCTGAATAATTTTCACTCACTTGAAGTTGTTGATCGCGTCAGCGAGACACAACTTCAAGTGGGTGAAAATTCCAATTGAATATTTTGGCGGTTAAAGGGTTAAGGGCACAAGATCACCACCTATTTATTCATAATTATCACAAATTCAAACCTCGCCATATTATGGATAAACCGTTAATTCTTATCCTGCTGATCATGAGTATTGTTGTTTTCAATATGTTTGATTTATTGACCAATTTGCTGTTATTGGGAAGGAAATGTGTTTCTAGACATCAAGATTTGCAAATAGTTGTGGTCAAATTAAAAAAATAGAGTGTAATTTTCAGCCACTTGAAGTTGTGGGTCGCGGTAAATGAAAATGAAATGAATCGGGCTTTAGGCCACCTTTGTGCACATATAGGCTAAACTGGGCCAGGAGAACCTCCTGAGGATGGTGAGATGATTGAGATGACACTGTCCTCCAGACACAGGATTCGAAATTCGAGCCCTGGCGGTCTGAGGCCGAGCACGCTACCTCTCGGTCACGGAGGCTCCCCACAATACTAACTTTCACACGTGGATGGGGAAGAAACATTTTTTGTTTCTTTGAAACCGCCGAGACCGGGAACCGAACCCCGAACTCTGGCGTGAAAGGCAGTGGTGCTAACCACTACCCTAGGGCCCCCGCCCTGTGGGTCGCGGTAGCGAGACACAATTTCAGGTGAGTAAAAATTTAAATAAATGAACTTAGCAGGATAAGGGGTAATAAATGTTAACTCGGTTATAAAGATATTTTAACAAAGGAAAATAAATTAGTCAACTGTAAATGCAGCAAGAAAGTTTATACTTCTGTCGGAAATAACTAATATAAAATAATGTAGTGATCTTGTCCCCCTAATACATACGTACCATCACCAAATTTTTTTTAATAATGTAAAGACCAGCACCAAGAGTAAAACAATAAAGGTTGCCTTCTTCCCCATAAACCAAAGTGTAGCATTATTGTTAAGTTTTAAATCCGCACCAGACCCTTTGCGTTCAACGGATTTTTATACCATCAATATTACATGTTAATTAGAATAATATTATATAATTATAATAATTTTCATTTTTTAAACAATAATCATTTATAACTTCCCAACATTCACTCTCTATTCACTTTGTATTGATGTAATCACCGTACAAATAAAATATTTTTTTAATTGAAAATAAAATTACATAATATTATTTTTGCCCATATTCTCTCTTAGTGTAGTTTTTTAACTTAAAATAATAACTTATTTTTGATGTCTTTGTCACAAATGCTTGAGATATGCCATTTTATTTCATTATAATCCCCTCCCATGATAACACAGCAGCTCACGCATCATCATCATTGCTGGAGGACAGCCTGCTCCCTACCATACAATCTTCACGGGGGGGGGGGGAGGGGGTCGTGGTGGCATATTATTTATCTCAACCCAGCAACCCAGCAATTTTATTACATGTTTATATAGAACAGTTATTGAAGTAAATTATTTATTTCACACAGAGTCCGACCGAAATTATTTATTTCAAAACTACTCCAGCCCCCCCCCCCCCCCCACATGAAGATTAAATGGTACCCCCCTAACAACCAGTATAAGTAAATTATTTATTTCACACAGAGTCCGACCGAAATTATTTATTTCAAAACTACTCCAGCCCCCCCCCCCCCACATGAAGATTAAATGGTACCCCCCTAACAACCAGTAGTATTTCAATCTTCACTGAGTTATATATTCCAATGGTGGCAAAATGATTATATCGTCACCTTAGTATTAAAGGGTTTATCAGATACGACCCTTTGATAACAAAATGACGATATGAGAGTGTTAGGATATGAGTGTATGCCCTGTAACCATCTATTGTCTATGACACAATTATCTGGAGCGAATGCTTTTCGTCAAGTTCTCCGTCAATTTTGAACTGATTCCTACGAAATTTTGCATAGGACATTTCCAAGTCATGTCCTAGCATCGGTAAAATCTCGTAAAGTTTTATGCAGAATTGCAAAAGTTAGACCATTTGACATGTAGTAAATTGAAAATATGACGTCCCTCTATAAACCCATTATACTAAATCTGGAATTTTCGGAATTGACGGAGAAATCGACGAAAAGCATGCGCTCCAGATAATTGTGTCATAGACTTTAGTACCAAAGCCAGCAATCTAATTAATGTTAGTCACCATGAGTAACTAGACATTTTACCTGCATTATGCTGTATGGTATCTCTGTAAAAATAACAACCATGTTTCACATTCATATTCTCATTCATAATATGCAATATACATTTTGAATCATAGAACAGTATTGACCGTATTATTAGATGCATCGAAATGGTATATATTTCAATACAAATTCACACCATGAAGTGAAGCAGTAAATATTATGAGCATTTGGTTCCAGCATGAAGGTATATGTGAGAAAAATGTATGATAGCTCTCAGCTGTTTGTAAAATGCATGAAACAATGCAAAAAAAATCAGTTCTATATAATGGAAATGTATGTTACCTAGGGCATTCAACCCCAGAGCACTGACAATATTTAGTTACCTGAAGCTGTGTTTCGCTACCGCGATCCACAGCTTCAAGTGACTGAAAATTGCTTGGATTTGTAAATTGACGTCGCATAATTTCTCAATATCACAGATTTATGACAATATTATTTACATGTGCGAATCTGGTTGTAGGCCTACAGCTATAGTGCTGAAAACCAGATATTGTCTACTGTAGTCAATATCAGTGTTCCAGGGGTTAATATGTTGCCAAGTTTGACAATTTGGAGGTGTTTTCACTACGGATTCTAAAGATGATTTACAAAGTTTGGCAATTTAGAGGAGTTTTCGCTGCGGATTCTAATGATGACTAACCAAGTTTGGGATTTAGAGGTATTTTCGCCGCATGTCCTAGAGGACTTACCCAGTTTGGTAATCTAGATATGATTTCGTTGCGGGTTCTAATGACTCACCCAGTTAGGTAACTTAGAGGTGTTTTCGCTTAGAGCTGTTATGATGTAGATCTTCTCTTCTTCGTCGATTCCTTTGTGGATATTTGGAGATTCTGTTGAGTAAACCCACCAAGCCCCGAACCACGTGACTCCCATGACACCTTAAATAAAATAAACATATTTATCAATATATTGTTGTATAACCGCCACATTGTTTTTGATTTTTAAAAAAGTGCTTTCTGTTTATAATAATGCTAATTGACTGGTAAACTTGACAATTTTAAGGTGGATTTGGCGGCCATTTTCAAAATACTGTGCTTTAGTGCGCACACATCAAAGCTGACAATTGGTCGGAGCTTCATTATGCACGGTTTTAGGTGTGCACAAAAAGTCGACACGAAAACTTTAGAAAGTTTTGTTTTGTTATTTCTGGCCAATTGACTATCCATTGAGTGTGGATAGCACCAGTTACTTCAATATTCAACAGGTGGGACTATCTGCGTTATTAATCACCAGGTGGGTTAGCTGTTCCAGCCAAAATAATCAGTAGGTGGGGCTAGGTGCATCCATTAATCACCAGGTGAGGCTAGCTGTTCCAATGATCAACAGATACAGTCGCCAACCAGGTGTATAAGCCTATATAAATGTATGGTTTGAGAAATCCAAAATGGCCGCCAAGAAGGCCGCCCAAATCATGCAAATGACCTCCATTGTATATCTCAAATAATATTTTAACAGAAACGGCTACCCTTGAAGGAATACCACTTTTTTAGTGATTTTGACACGATCGGAAATCCAGTCAGTTTTACTAATCAAGGAGTACGTTCATCAAACATAGGCCTACAGGATTGATATTAGATAAAGTAATCAAATTTAAAGATTATTTATAACATATTTCACCATATAATTATATGTGTTATAATTATTATCAGTTCTTACCATAAACATAAAAGCAGCATTGCCATCCCATGTATTCTGTAAGGATTCCGGATAGGGGCATGCCCACTACGGCGCCGGCGTACGAGCCTGGAAGAAAACAGTGCAAAACATTACAACCATATTGCCGGCATAAGAGCTTGTAAGATAGGGACATGTCCACTACGGCACCGGCATAAGAACCTGTAAGAAAACAGTATATGGCTGATTTTCTGCGACTCTGTTTTCACCAATAGTTAGAATAGCTCGTTTAACAGACGTGACGTGGATGTAACAGAAGTGACAATGTTTGGCAACAGAATTGACATTTTACACTGAATAGTGAAAAAATATATTAGTGATCTAAACATTTGTAGTGGTATGTCAACTATACATCGGTTTGTTCATTTTCTTCACCATTTAACAGTTTATTTGACAATAAATTTGACACATAATAAATAAAGACGATAAAGTAACAGGATGTACATGTTTTGTAACATCTCTAATGTATGAGAAAATGATCATTCTAAAAATAAAGTTATTGTGTTTATGTAAAATCACCATATATTAAATATCAATCTAGCATTAGCTTAGTAAATACTTAGTATATTTGTTATTCAGTAAGCTTTTAGATACGACATTTATAACCATTATTGAAAGAGGTAACATAAGTGACTACATGTATAGCCCATACTAGAAGTTCCATTTAGTGTCTCTTTTGTTACTCAGTTCTGTAACAGATGTGATCTTTATACAGTTTTCTGTCGTTCTGCTGCAAATTGTCATATGTATGTTCTTGCTGCATTGGCACAAGTTCATATCTACATACTTGAAAACTACATACTCTCAGCATTCATGTTCTTTAATTCTTACAACGCTCAAATATTTTTATATTTATAATATATAGAGACCAAAGGTTTTTCAATTTGAAATCACCATAAATATCTTAGTTAGCACTTTCTCCTTTATTTGAATACCTATGTTATGGGTCTACGGCCATTATAAATATTCACTCTTTCAGCGCGGGGATCGACTTTAGACGTTCGACGTCTATGACGTCAGATTCTGACGTCTAAAGTCGTTCCCCGCACAGAGGGGGTTAAAGAAAAGGGTAACAGAAGTGCTCAATGCAAAATGACGACATAGGAAATTAAAACTTTCTTTGATTATATTTCAAAAATTTGGAAGATGAACAAAGATATGTTTCGTCAAATGAGCGAAAACTCTAACTGAGTGAGAAGGGTTTAAGTACAAAGGTTAAAGGTGACGTAATTCAGTGTTAAGGCTTAAAGGGTTTGATCCATGTCGCCATGGTGATCCAGATAAGTATAGGCACAGAGTGTAGAGTGCGGCGTGAAGCCTCGATCCTTCACTCAGCATAGAGTTGTCCACCCTTTAAGCATCATTATTAACAGTGTGTCATATATAAATCAATAGAGACCCGGTGCTGAAATTCATCGGAATGGTGACGCTTCGAGTTTTTACTCGACACATGTATATTGTATTTCTGTATTTTCATAATTTCTTTCCCTGTGAGCTAGGAATTGCGGCAGCAATCACACCTCACAGGGAAATACAATTAGATGAAATTTATTTGAATTAGAAGGGTTAAATTAATTCTATGGCTATTGCCTCCCCACATGGGGACCCCCGCGCGGCTTTCACATTCACTCACAGAATAAAGGCCCGCGCCGCTGGAGACCCCTGCGTGAATCTCTACAATAGAACAATTTTATCCCGTTTCCGATCTGTCATTTAAAAAATCCGCGGATACCAACTGAAAGCCTCGGCGCCATCTTTATGCAAATGAGGCTTTTACATTAATGGCCGAAATTGAAATGGATCACATTGACAAAGAGACCTGTTAAATCGTGGCGATTTGCTGATTAATTATTCCGCATTTGCATAAATTATTCATGTTGATTACGACTCACTTACGTGCGTTAACTACGCTATGATGTTAAGGACGCTATTTAATTATGAAGCCAACACACATTACGTTCTGAATGATCGTTTCTACACAGCGCTGTAAATGAGTCGTGTTAATGGTAGCTTTTTAGTCTTCAACACAAATTATTTATATTAATTAGTACTTGTTTTTAACGCTCTCGGTGCAGGGACTGACTTTAAACGTCAGAATCTGACGTCTAAAGTCGGTCTCCGCGTTGAAAGAATTAAATATTTATAATAACCCTAGACTCATAACATAGGTATTCAAATGAGGCAGAAGGAACTATTTGTGATGATTTTAAAATAATAAAAAAACAGTTGGTTTATATAAAATTATATCAGCGTTTAAGGGTTGTTTTTTTTAGAATACATTTAGTATAGAAACTGGACAGCCGTTACCAGCCACTAGGCAGCTCCTAATTATTGTTAATTATTGATTGTGTCAAAGTGATAAACAGGAATATTATTCGTTCTCATTAATAAGAATCTTTATTTTTTCGTCGTTACAGTAAGTTTCTATCAGGTTTTCCCTCTACAGATAAATTTCATTCATTTCTGGCATATATACACTATTATTTAACCCTTTCAAGCCTGAATTTACCAATGTCATCTTCATCCACTACAAGCCGCGAATTGCTGCCGCAATTCTCGACTTGTAGTGGATGAAGATGTAGGTGAAAAAGTAAAGAAAATTGTCATGCATTGGTAGGACAGTTTCATGGTAATTTTGATTTTGAAACCCTTAGTTGTGGGGAGATCAATTGTGTTTTCAGGGATGTAAAATGATGATTTAATGCATCTTGGGGGCCTGAAGAGTTGAAAAGAAATCGTAATGGCACGTTATGTAGGCCTATATATATACACTATTATTTAAAAAAGGCAATTGTACTGGTCTGTTTTTTATTCTTTAAATCTTACAGTGCTGAATTATTTTGTACAAACCATGGAGAACAAAGGATTGTTTTCAATTTGAATTCATCATAAATGTCCTCGTTATCTCTTACTGCTTCATTTGAATATCTATGTTATGGGTCTACGACAATTAGAAATATTTTAACCTTTTCATACGGGGACCGTCTTTATAATTCAGGATCTGTCGTCAACAGATTCTGACGTATAAAGACGGTCCACGCGTTGAAAGGGTTAAAAATGCAAGCACATTCACACATTCTTATCACTTAGTACTAATACCCTCCTTGTATCGTCATCATGTCCAAAATTCATGGCATATTTCCTGTTTTAATTATCTGAGGATGTAGAGATAGCCTACTATTAAAGGGACATGCCCACGCTAAAATCATAAAAAAATCGGTGATTTTATTTTGGCTTCTTAATATGTCCATATGATGTAAACATGTCCATAGACTAAAACTGCAAAATAAAATCGCTGATTGTTTAATGATTTTAGCCTGATTGAGTCCCTTTAAGTTTTCGCTCGAAACAATAACAATTTTCCTGTATAAATTACGCACAGAAATAGTTTCGAGTGTAAATTACGCCCGGTTGCTGAGTAGATTGAAGGAGCATCCAGTTAGTGGTTGTCAGGGGGCATTACGTTTCTGAGTAGGGGAGACTGCTCCCCGCCGTCACATCTCAGAGCCTTCTGTACCGAGATTCACTTGACCCTTTAACCGCTACAGTGCGGTGACCGACTTTAGTCGTCAGAATCTGACGTCTGTAGTCTTCAGATTCTGACGACTGAAGTCGATCCCCGCACTGTCAGGGTAAAAATATTTCAAATGGCCGTAGACCCATAACATAGGTATTCAAATGAATCGGAAAGTGCTAACTAAGACATTTATGATGATTTCAAATTGAAAAAAACCCTTTGGTCCCCATTGTTTTTACAAAAATAATTCAGCGTTGTAAGGGTTAACCGCCACATAATTTAATTGGAATTTTCACCCACTCAAAGTTGTGTCTCGCTGACGCGATCCACAACGTCAACGCAATTTCCAGCTTTAAATGAGTAACAAATATTACTATTTAGGGAAAATAGGCACCCTTCACATTGAAAAAAATTAATGACAGAGCATCTCCCACAGGCTGTTTTATCAATTTCAGTGGTATTTGAAACTAGCTTGAAACAGTATACTGTAGATCTGGTAATATTCGCGAGGTTTTAATTTTCACGAATTTCGCGAGGAGGACAAATTCGCGAGTTCAAGAATCTCGCGAAAATTATTATTATTATAATAGCGCTACTAAAGAAAAATAGGCATTCGCGAATTCTAAACTTCGTGAAAAGTCACAAAATCTGAAATTCGCGAAAATTTAAACACGCAAAAATTACCAGATCAACCGTACATACGGCCCCAGCAGCAAAAGGTTTAAAACCTATATATATATTTATATAATATAAACGGTCCTAGCATCACAAGGGTTAACCCTCTAGTCGCTCACGTCACATCTCCGTACCTCGTGTATTGAGATTCACTTAAGCCATAATGGTATTCTGGCCCTAGAAGAGAATAATCCAATAGAAAACCAGAAAGTCTACCAAATCTAATCAGTCTCCGAAGGGGGAATGAGAGCATTGAGAACAGCCTGCAGGTTTTGTATTCATTCTGTGGCCACAGGAGGATAAATAAACCAGAAATAAGAAGGTGTTGGCCCAGCATTGGCCTAATGCTGGGCCACCGTCCTCGACGGTGGCCCAGCATTGGACCAAAGCTGGGTTAATGTTTCTCATTTGCTGGGAAGAGACTAAATTGGGCGTCCTAATAAGGAAATAACGGGGAATAGGGCCTGTTATTGTGGTCTTAGCGGGCACGGAGAAGGCAAGGGGGGGAGTAGGAGTGATCAGAATCTGCCCAGATTTCCATTTCTCTCGGTAGGCGGCAGATACTGCCAATAGGGATCCACTTCCTGCGGGGTGCAATCAGATAGGGGGGGGGGGGCAAACCGCTAACAGGCACAGCCTGTGGTGTCATATGCGCCAAGGGGCGAACAACGCTAAGGGGCACAGCCATCAAATCTCAATCGAAGCAACAGGTTGAGAAAAATCTGAAATTGAAAACTCATAAAAAGTGTTTTCCTTGACATTTTCGATATTAAGATGAATATCTTTATTCGAATACTTTTATTAACCAATTGGACAGGGTTTCATATTTTTAAATGTCAAATTAAAATGATTTTGACAAAATGAGAAATATTTTATTACTACAGGTTGATATGAATTATAACCCCCGATAACCCGTGCGGCATAACCTGATAGGGCCTACACGTCACCAAGACTAAATGACAGCTGTTGATTGGCCATTTGAAACCACGTGACCGTGGCGTCACAATAGAGTCCGTGACTGTACTCATTTGCATCTGAGTCAAGTGAAGAGATTGACGGTAGAGTGCCTAGCCTAAGAATACATTGTGAAAATTAACAGAAACATGATATCTCTGAAAATAATGGTAGACTTACTCGACAGGTAGCACTTCACCATATCGGTAAAACTCTACGAGTGCACCAAGTCCCTCTTTAATGTCATCTCAGATTGAATCAGACAGGGTCATATCAAGAGCATAAATCAAATATGGGATATAACACATTGTAAGTACTGTGGATGCGAACTGTAATGATCACATTGTGTCTGCCGCATTTCTCTGCATGATCACATTCACATTGTCTTTATCGGATTTCTCATTATCTGCGCTCATCTTTTACAATTACTGAGGCGGGCTTATATTTAGAGCACTCCTCGCCCCCCCCCCCCACCCCCCTCGCCCTAGGCCATACAGAGAAACACCAAATAACCGGATTCCATTCATATTCACAGTAGCTTAGGGCACAGTTACAGTCAATATCAGAATACAAATACCAATTTATGCTAACATAAGCAATAGATCAAAATAAAACGTGGAAGTTAAAATTACCTTTTTTCTGAGCATGCTAAATCTACATTATACATCTTGTTATATTCTTACCTGACAATGTAATACGGTGCAACCATATACCTGTAAGTATGCTACTTGGTATGGCATTACACCACTTTTGCGCATGTACAGGCTACAGTTAGCCAGGAGAAAAACTTGAGGTTTGTTAGATGCGTTAGATGACACTACCCTCAGGACACAGGACTTAAATTTTAAAACTTTGCGGTCTGAAGCCAAATACGCTACCTTGAGGTCACGGGACGTCCCCACAATATTGAATCTTTACGAGTTGGGAGAGAAAGAAGCGCTATGTTTTTTGAAAGACCATGCATCATCCGTACATTGCGCGATCGCTATAATGTCTAGCGATCTTGAATAAAATATAAGGATTATTTGTGAAGGGTTAAAGACACAAACTTTCCAGCTATTACCCCTTTCAACCCTCACGATGCATTAAAGCATCGTTTTACATCCCTGAAAAAAGACCTAATTTCCCTATAACCAAGGGTTTAAGAATGCAAATTTCTATGAAACTGGTTTAACAAATACATGGCAATTTTCTTTAATTTTCATCCACTTTAAATCATCTTCATCCACTACAAGTCGAGAATTGCGACAGCAATTCGCGGCTTGTAGTGGATGAATACGACAATGTAAAGTCAGGACTGAAAGGGTTAAACATGTTAAATATCAATAAATAAAATTGTCACAGTATTCGCCGGATGACTAGAAAATATTTTTTCCAAGCTGCATGAAAATCGATTAGGAAATGAAATAAAATGAAGTTTTAGGCCACGTTTGTACAGGCTAAACTAGGCCAGGAGAACCTCCTGAGGTTGGTGAGATGAATGAGATGACACTGCCCTCGGAGGCTCCAGAAACAAGATTCGAGCCCTGGTGGTGTAAGGCCGAGCACGCTACCTCTCTGTCACAGAGGCTAGCCACAATATTGAATATTTACGAGTGAGCGGAGAAGAACCATTTTGTTTCTTTGGAACTTGAAGGCCAGAGTGGGGCTCGAGCCCGCGATCTAAAATCAATCAAGAATTCACTGACAAATTGATAAAAATCATGCGCTACAAAAAGAGAATGCCCTGAGATAGATTATGTTTTTAAATGACTTACCAGCCAGACTCATGGTGGCCAGGCGTGACCTCTCTAATGGTGGGGCCCAGTGCCTCCAGATACCATGACACGCCGGGTACGTCACACCCTAAAACAACAATAATATTGACGTAAGTAAAATAGTATGCCCAGTGCCGCCAGATACCATGGCACGCCGGGTACGTCACACCCTAAAACAACAATAATATTGACGTGAGTGAAATAGTGGGCCCAGTGCCGCCAGATACCATGGCACGCCGGGTACGTTACACCCTAAAACAACAGTAATATTAACTTCACTAAAAAAAATCTTTTAAGACAGGGATAACATAAATCAGTGATGTAAAAACAATGATAAAACGTTATGAAGAAAGGAAATGTTACGATAAAATGCTATGTTATGAAAATATAATGTTATCATGTTATGAAGACGTGTAATAAGCACGCGACCAGAACTGAGACATTTACGATATCAACCCTCATTCTGCTAAGTTAATTCAGTTAAATTTTAACCACTTGAGGTTGCGTCTCGCTACCGCAAACCACAACCTCAAGTGGTTGAACATTAGTCAAATTTGCTTAATTTGAGACCAAATATCAACAAATATTGATGTTTAAACAGTCATTTTTTTTTAATAACAGTGGTTCAATCGACTAATAAAACGGATAAAAACGAGTATTGTCGTGATTAGCAGGCAAAGGGTTAACGCCTAACCCTTTAACCCTTTCAACCCTGAATTTATCATTGTCATTTTTATCCACTACAAGCCGCAAATTGCTGTTACAATTCTCGACTTGTAGTGGATAAAAATGACTTGATGTGGTTTAAAAAATAAAGAAAATTACCATGTATCAGTAAACATAGAATTTTTTTTTCTAAAACCCTTGGTTATTAGAAAATTAAGTCTGTTTTTAGGGATGTAAATTGATGCTTTAGTGCATCGTGAGGGCTTAAAGGGTTAACCGTCGAATTATTTCAGTGGAATTTTCACCCCCTTGAAGTTATGTCTCGCTGACGCGATCCGCAGTTTTAAGTGAGTGAAAATTATTCAGAATTGACAAACTGGAGGTCCGGTTGGATTTAAAAGATGAACACCATGTGACATGTGACATTAATAAATACTGGTCTAACCTGAAATGTCAGGAACTAATAACAAGGAAATTGATCTATTCTAAGCCAGACATTGACCTTACACCTTGCTTCACGCTTACCTTGTGTCATTCGGGACAAATTATTAACCATATAATTGCCAATAACGTTTATTTCCTGCATATGCGTATTTTAAAACTAATATTAAGATTTTTGTGATAAAAAATGTGCTTCGTCAACTGGAATGTGAAGTTGTGAGTCTGAAGTCTTTGCTTAAATGTTGGTAATTTAATTTCACACACGTGAAGTTGGGGGGTCGCGTTAGCAAAACACAACTTCAAGTGAGTGAAGATTGAATTTCCCAATTTGGGACTTCAAGGGTTAATTATTGTGTACATTAGACACCAGACCTCCTTAACCCTTTCATCGCGAGACTCGCTATATGAGGGATTCTATAATTTTAAGCACCAGCACTGTCCGCACCTTGTAATATTTATTATGGAATATTTTTATTTTATTTTATTACATAAATGCAATGAATGACCTTTATTTTACAATATAGCAATATTACAACTCAAAAAATTCTAACATAAATGTGTTTTTTGAAAGAAATATTATGTAAATTTAGCCAATTTTCGCCAAAAAGTCTTGTCCCACATTCTAAATTCCACATAAACATGCGATTTATTCTATTCTTCCTGTATTATATATTATATTTGTTTCTGATATAATGTTAGTGAAAAACACTATCTTTAAGATTATATACAAGTTGTTTTTTTTAATTTTATTATTTTATCACTTTTTACACAATTTATGTCTGTCCCACGTTGAAGCGACTCTCCGTAACGCTTATAGTTTCCAGGTAATTTCTATACTTTTTCTGACCAAAATATCGCTGATATGGTGCAAAACAGTAGCGCGAGACCTTCATGCAGTGAATCGTGAAAAAAAAGTATAATAAATGTGTTTTTGTTTAGATATAATGTGAGGTTTGTGCAAGATTTTGGGTGAGTATATTAATTCAACGTCTCTCCATAACGCGATTTTTTACACACAAATACTGCAATTAAACTTTTAAGCACCCTACAACCTCCAAGCCTACTACAACCTCATGTGAAAAAAACAAAAATAATCATAATATAGCATAATACATAGATGCTATGCACGATTTAGAAAAAAAACGTCTCTCCATAACGCGTATTTTCTGTCTCTCCATAACAAAAATAAAAACGTTATGGAGAGAAAAAGTAGTCACAAATTACCCTTTTACTCATTTAAAAATAGCTATAAACCTTTATGAATTTGGTATTTTAACCAACAAGTGACACTTGTTGAAATAGTAACTTTCCTTTTTGTCTTTTAAATTGTGTTGGCATCGATATTTAGTATTTGTCTCTTGTCACTCCATAACAGAAATAATTGTCGTTATGGAGAGACAATGTTCGTTATTATTACTCTCCGTAACGACAATAATCGTAACGGAGAGTAATTCTTATTTCATAATTTAAGGGTTATTGTCATAAAGTGATTATTTCTAAATTAAGTGATCAACATTATGATAGCCATGTTCAACTACTTGTTAAATATAGTATACTTTTGTAGAAGGGTCAATGAGAAATTTAGGTTTGAAGATTACTCCGTAACATAAAATGGTCTCTCCATAACGGCAAATTATTCTCTCCATAACGGTAAGAAATATTTAAATTGATAAAAATAAGCATTTAAAATTGAAATTAAGCTCTGCTGACAACGCCATGTCAATAAAGAAAGCTAAATTGACATGTGTTTAAATTTTTGACAATATTCAGACAATCTCATATTTCAAGGAAAATATCATCACTGGTGCCTGAAATTATAGAATCCCTCATATACGTCATGTAGCAGTGAGTCAGATAATGTTCATCTACGTCGCTTTCTGCACAATCAGGGCAATATCGCGACAGAAGGAAGCTCGTAGTCGGCATTACGCTTATCGAATGATAGTGCACAATACCATAGGCAGCACTGCACACTCCATGCCTTTGAACAGTTTGAAGCATTGTTCATGCTCATCTTCGATGGCAAACATTCAACACGACTGAAATTCGAACCCAGTATCTCTGAGTTTCGCAGCACCGAAGCGAAAGAGTCATCGGGACCGGCGGTCATGTTGCAGATCTACAGCCAAAAAATGCACATGGAATTTGACAACCCAAGATGTGATAGTTATACACTGCAATAGAACAAATATTCCGATGATATCTAAAGAAAACAAGTAATGATCTTTTTCCCATTTTATGTTAGGAATTCCGTTAGTGTACATCAATGAGTATATAACAAGTACAAAAAGAGGTACACGTACTTTTGTGCAACTCCATACAGTGTAAAGTGTACCCACTATGCACGGCTTCTGTCACGGAAAATTCTTGCCGATATATTCGTTTTGCATTTGAGAAATACCATAAGATTTTTTATAGAGGGGGTGGGGACAGACAGACACCTGTATGTCAGCCACTGTCCGGTGAGAAGCACGTGGAGTCAGTGGGTGATATCACTCCCTTGGTCGGTGTAGTATTTTTGTATTTAACCCTTTCAAGTTTGAATTTACCATTGTCATCATCATCCACTACAAGCCGCGAATTGCTGTCGCAATTCTCGACTTGTAGTGGATGAAGATGACTTGAAGTGGGTGAAAATTAAAGAAAATTGCCATGTATTGGTAAACAAGGTTCATGGAAATTTTCGTTCCAAAACCTTTTGTTGTAGGAAAATTAAGTCTGTTTTCAGGGATGTAAAATGATGCCTTAGTGCATCGTGAGGGCTTAAAGGATTACACAAGAAAAGGATGTTCTGTGGAGCATGTGAGTCCGCGACAGCAGTGTAGATAATATTGAAAATGGTCAGTAAAACCGAAGTGCAATGGAAAGGCCCCACTCTGGAGGAACCGCCTACCTGATCATGGTGTCCCCTGTACCAGGTAAGTATGCTTGATTACGGTGGCGATCACCGGCAGTAGCCGAGTGTGTGCAAACGCAATAAGGTTCATCACGGACATAGGAAACTCTGTTGTATTTGCCAATTAACATGATAAATCTAAAGTTTCAAGTACACTGTCAGGACCATTGCCATCTATACTATTGCGTTTGTAGCCCGCTCTTTGTTCGTATTTGCCTACAATCACATGAACAATTTTCGCAAAGCAAAAATTTGAACCCCCACAGAGCATACATATAGCATAAATGTAAAAGTGTTTTATATATATATATATATATGTGTACGTTTGTGTATAAAATTTATTGCACACATCTGTAGGCTTATCTTGGCAATGTCTTTTAATTTATATCACCGAAATACCCAGTTTTTATTATGGCAATGCGACTTAACATGATTTTAGTTGTTTGTTATACCATGTATATTGTCATATGATTTTAACAAACTAGCATTCTTGTATATACATGTATATATATCTCTCTTATTACTATGACAAATAAGTCTGTAATGACTTTTATTTCTGTCAATAAAATATTTGTCTGTCTTGCTACATGTGTATGTATGTGTTTATCTTTATCTCCACATAGGTTATTTGGGTATGTAATTTTTGATGCACATGCATGCATGTATGTATATATGTGTACGTCTTACCTCCACAAGCCTATGTATTTGTCTAATTCGTGCATGTCTTTCAGTGTAGGCTGTGTACACCTGCGTGTGTGTACACATGTGTACACGCGAGCAGGTGTACACATGTTTTTATCTATATATGTGTAGGTCTTACCTCAACAAGCCCCTGTGTTATTCTGACGGTCATCACAGCTACCGGGTGAATCTTACACGCCCCCGGTATCAGCATGTTTAGAAATGACGAAACACAAATAGCCAGTCCAAGAATCCTGCAACATAATAGTGTAAGACGTGACATAAATTACAGAGAGGTTCAATAGGTTAACCCTTTAAGCCCTCACGATGCATTAAAGCATCATTTTACATCCCTGATAACACACTCAATTTTCCTACAACCAAGGGTTTTTGAATGAAAATTTCCATGAAACTGGTTTACTAATACATGGTAATTTTCTTTAATTTCACCCACGCCCCCTCCCCCACTTCTAATCATCTTCGTCCACTACAAGTCGAGAATTGCAACAGCAATTCGCGGCTTGTAGTGGACGAAGGTGACAATGTAAAGTCAGGCTTGAAAGGGTTTAACATTGCAATTACACTGTTAGCCCTTATATTAGCCTGATAAATTAATTTATTTACATTTTCAACCACTTGAAGTTGTGTCTCGCTACCGCGATCCACAACCTAAAGTAGTTTAAAATTACACATATATGTTTAATTTGAGACCAAACATCAACAAATCTTGATGTTTAAACAGTCATTTCATTCCCAATACCAGTGATTTAAACGGCTAATACAGCAAATTAAAAACGACTATTGTAATTAGCAGGCAAAGGGTTAATACTTGTCCTGCTGGGACCGTATGTTAACCCTTGTCCTGCTAGGACCATATTTATACGATTTGAAGCTAATTTCAAACCTTATAGCATTTCACTGGACATTATTATATTGTTTGTGATAAATTCTATGTAATTCATTTTAATATATATCTCGTCATTTGAAGCTAGAAATTGCATCATCAATTCCAGCTGCAACCCTTGTCCCGTTGAATTGTTTGTCATCATTTTACATTCAGTTCAATTTTGAATTGCTAACCCAATTTCCAACTTCAAATTACGAAAAATATTTGAGAAAAACAACATCAAATAGAGTATGACAAAAATAAGCTGGCGCTCAGGCACGTATGTGTCCTTAAAATTTCACCCCAAAATACATCACCCAGAAACTGACGCCCAGTGACGTACGTTCATAAAATATTACCCCAAAATGCATCGCCTAGTTCGGAAAAACAAGAGTACAAGGTGCAAAAGATAAGGGATATTGACCAATCTCTCTGAAAATTATTGAAAAAAATAGTATTAAAACACATACATGACCCCTATGTCCTTTAAATTGCCATAATAATAATAATAATATATTTGTATTCGGGTAAGCAATAATAACAGACTGTTGGTGCTGCACTAACCTGTTAGCCGGATATCTGGAGGCCAAGTATCCACCAGGTAACTGTGTAACGATATAGCCCCAGAAAAACGAACTGTCTATCAGGCCTATCGTACCAGGTGTCCACTCGAACTCAGGCCCCTATAACAAAACACAAAACACACTATTACAAGAGCTGTCTGTCAGGCCTATCGTATCAGGTGTCCACTCAAACTCAGGCCCCTATAACAAAACACAAAACACACTATTACAAGAGCTGTCTGTCAGGCCTATCGTACCAGGTGTCCACTCAAACTCAGGCCCCTATAACAAAACACAAAACACACTATTACAAGCGCTGTCTGTCAGGCCTATCGTACCAGGTGTCCCCTCAAACTCAGGCCCCTATAACAAAACACAAAACACACTATTACAAGAGCTGTCTGTCAGGCCTATCGTATCAGGTGTCCCCTCAAACTCAGGCCCCTATAACAAAACACAAAACACACTATTACAAGAGCTGTCTGTCAGGCCTATCGTATCAGGTGTCCCCTCAAACTCAGGCCCCTATAACAAAACACAAAACACACTATTACAAGAGCTGTCTGTCAGGCCTATCGTATCAGGTGTCCACTCAAACTCAGGCCCCTATAACAAAACACAAAACACACTATTACAAGGGCTGTCTGTCAGGCCTATCGTATCCGGTGTCCCCTCAAACTCAGGCCCCTATAACAAAACACAAAACACACTATTACAAGAGCTGTCTGTCAGGCCTATCGTATCCAGTGTCCACTCAAACTCAGGCCCCTATAACAAAACACAAAACACACTATTACAAGAGCTGTCTGTCAGGCCTATCGTATCAGGTGTCCACTCAAACTCAGGCCCCTATAACAAAACACAAAACACACTATTACAAGAGCTGTATATCAGGCCTACATAACAGGGTGCCCACTCAAACTCAGCCTCCTATAACAAAATACAAATCACACTATCAGAAGAGCTGTATTTTGACTTAAACCCCTATAGCACAGAATAAATCACATTTTTTTCATAAAGCAGGATATAAAACCCACTATTAGAAGAGCTGTCTACCATGCCTATAGTACCGGGTGTCTACCCAACCTCAGGTAAAAAACCACCTGCTAGAACGAACCGTCCATCGGCATAGTAGGCCTACCAGAAGCGATAAAAATATAAGCACTATTAGGTAGAGAGAAAAAAATACCGACAATTGCTCTGCTATATCATTTCGTTTTTTTTCATCCTGAAAAGTACAAGTAAAATTTACGTGATGATGCATGCTTAACGAGCTTGTGATATGTTCAGTTGCTAGACACCCCCGCCTCTCCCGCCCCCTGCACAGATCGTGGCGCTATCCCAACCAACACGGTATGTTGACAGAATGCTGGCCTAATGCTGGGCCAGTGTCGTAGACAATGGGCCAGCATTAGCCCAGTGTTAGATCAATGTTTTATGTTTTATTGGATTCTCCGTTGGATTCTCAGTTTCGTCCTTCAACAGGAAAACCCAATCAGACCTTATCACGTGACAGAGCTCAGCCAATGATTGCTAACGTGACATGCGCAGCGCAGACAATGTGGCCTTTCTGTTCCAGAAAATATCTGGCTCAGAAACGTGATCTATATAATGAGAACGTGACCTATATAATGAGAACGTGACCTATAAAATGAGAATGTGACCTATATAATGAGAGTCTGGGAAGAGCAAGTGCAAATATTGACGCTGAGAAATTGAGAATCAAGAGTGCCAGAAACCTGACTTCTGAAAAGGCGTTATTAAATATAATTTAACCACTATTGGTGTAGGCCATCTGGTCCAGTCAATCTAAGAACCAACCTAAAAAAATGCATCAAATATTTGCTATAAAGCATTTCTGTGGGTCCCCAGAACAACATATCGAAAGTCTAAAAATATCTATATTTGGTGGAAGTGATTGAGAAAGGGTATTTTGTATATCGGGTAATTCAAGTTAAAACACACTCACCACAAGCACAAGGTACGACGTATTGTTAATTTAATGCTGGCTCATCGTCTTCGGTGATGGCCCAAGATTAAAATAACATTGGAGCAGCATCTTGTGTTTGTTGAGTAAAACCGTAGTAGTTCTACACATTGCGAGACATGGAGCCGATTCTGGAATTTAGGACCCGGTTCCCATATTAACTATTAACCCTTCAAACCCGCACGATGCATCCAAACATCATTTTGCATCTCCGAAGAATGACTTAATTTTATAAACCTGGGGGTTTTAGTAAGAAAATGTTTCTTGGACTATTTTAACAATAACTACATATTTTTTCCATTAACCACCCACTTCAAGCCATCTTCATCCACTACAAGTCGAGAATTGCGACAGCAATTCGCGGCTTGTAGTGGATGAAGATGACAATGGTAAATTCAGGCTTGAAAGGGTTAAAGCGCTACATAATGCAATATAAATTGGACCCACTTAACCCTTACAGCGCGGGGATCCACTTTAGTCGTCATAATCTGACGTCTGTAGACGTCAGATTCTGACGACTAAAGTCGATCCCCGCACTGTAAAAGTAAAAATATTTCTAATGGCCGTAGACCTATGACATAGGTATTCAACTAACTAAGGCATTTATGACGATTTCAAATTGGAAAAAACCCTTTGG
The DNA here is from genome assembly GCA_964017125.1 of Flabesymbios commensalis. Taxonomy (NCBI): domain Eukaryota; kingdom Metazoa; phylum Annelida; class Polychaeta; order Terebellida; family Flabelligeridae; genus Flabesymbios; species Flabesymbios commensalis. The sequence goes on along the minus strand of OZ024914.1, from coordinate 9,893,920 downwards.
TCTCCATGATTTATACAGAATAATTCAGCGCTTTAACCCTTAAAGCGCTGAATTAATTTATAAAAAAACATTGCAACCAAAGGGATTTTTTCAATTTTAAATCATCATAAATGTCTTCGTTAGCTCTTTCTGATTCATTTGAATACCTGTGTTAAGGGTCTAATGCTATTAGAAATATTTTTACTCTTACAGTGCGGGGATCGCCTTTAGTCGTCAGAATCTAGTCCGTAATAACAGACTCTGTGTGCGATACAGAGTCTGTAATCATTGCCATTCCTAAAGCTGTGCCACAAAAATACGGTGCGCATCCGATCGATTGCGCAATGAATTACTGCGTCATTGTTTGATCAATTATTTTTATATCATTCTGTAATGACAGATGTACATCTCATTAGAATAATGCCTCAACATGGGGACTTAAAGCCCTGTCTTTATAGGTGAATTTATCATCTAAATAGGGCTACCCTCACATTTTTCATGAATTTTTTGGTCTCAGCGTACACTGACCACCAGCATAGAAAACCACAGCTTTTGCTATGCTGTCAATCTCTGACGTTGAACCATGCTGTTCACGTCAAGCTCGGACTATCAGAATCTGACGTCTAAAGTCGATCCCCGCACTGTAAGGGTTAAGGCTTAAGGTTGCGTCTTGCTGCCGCGACCTACAACTTCAATTGGATAAAAATGAGATACATACGTAAAATTTAAATCCAAACATTTGTAAATCTAGCAAATTTATGCTCATTTCTCGTTCGAATTTCCTGTTTGGAAGAAGAATGAAAAAGCTAAAAAATATTTTTAGATAAACCAAGAGATCACTGGGCTTTTCATTTTGAAATCGTCATGAATGTCTTAGTTACTTATTTCCGCTTCATTTGAATACCTATGTTATGGATCTGCGGCCATTATTAAAATTTACTCTTTCAGTACGGGGATAGAAATAAATGAAATGAATCGGGCTTTAGGCCACCTTTGTGCACATATAGGCTAAACTGGGCCAGGAGAACCTCCTGAGGATGGTGAGATGATTGAGATGACACTGTCCTCCAGACACAGGATTCGAAATTCGAACCCTGGCGGTCTGAGGCCGAGCACGCTACCTCTCGGTCACGGAGGCTCCCCACAATACTGACTTTCACACGTTGATGGGGAAGAAACATTTTTTGTTTCTTTCAAACCGCCGAGACCGGGAGCCGAACCCTGAAATCTGGCGTGACAGGCAGCGGTGCTAACCACTACCCTAGGGCCCCCGCCCAGTGCGGGGATAGACTTTAGAATCTGACATCTACAGTCGTCAGATTTCGTCGTCTAAAGTCGGTCCCCGCGCTATAAACGTTAAGCCAGCATTGGTTCAACGTGTTTTCTGAGCGGAAGCATATGGTGGCAGGCAGACACAGGGAGAGAGGGTGGCGAAATAAAAATTGGCGAAGATGAAGATGGGATTTCTGGAAGCAAAAACGCGTCATCTTATTGGACTGGGATGAGGTAGATTCTCAAATAGAGATATATCATGATTTCTGCCACTGACTTAATCATCCAACATGATTTATAGCTCATTCTGTAACGTCATGATAACCAAGCAGACTTCACTAATATGGTAACCTAACCCACAAGATATGTATACTGTGTTGCGTTCATGTTGGGCCATCGTCGTAGATCACCCATCATTGCTGCAATGTCTTGTGTCCGCTGTGATAGGCGAACTGGCTTCACTGATATGTCTACCCAACGTTTATATTAGGACGTTAGATAAACATCGAATCAATGATTCTCTGCGTAACGTGGAAGTAAACTAATACCTCATATCTCATACAATGTGTAGGCCTATGATGTATAGTTGTTATATTATCTTTCGTTTTGGTTAGGGGATCATATATGATGATAGCCCCTATGCTCATATCTTGACAATATCCAGTGTTTATTATCGCAATGCCACTTAACGTGATATCTGTATGTCATCATATGTATAATGCCATATGATTTTAACAAATTAATCATCTTGTATATACATGTACATATATATTTCTCATTTCTATGACAAATACGGCTGTAATGACTTTTCTTTATGTCAATATCTCTCTGCGCCTGTCCTACACTAAATTGACAGATGCGTATTTCTACTCTTGTACTACAAGCCTTAAAGACTTTAGTTATTGCGTTGTTCTAAATGTAATATCACCGAAATAACACATTAACAAAACAATCATCATTATAACATATTTTTCGGCATATTATTTTAGCGATTCTGTGGAACATGGTCGCTATTTATATTTACTTGAAATCCTTCTATCGCGTCATTGTGAGTAAACATAGTCACCTTGCGGCAGCGGATAATGTACATTTAACTACTTTAGCGTTAAGCATGACTACTGTTGTTTTACCCTTCAACCGCCGGTGCCGCATATATTCGAGTTTTAATTTTTTATTAGCACATTAAGTACCACCTTTTAAACATGTTAAAGATAAAATGTGACATCAATCAACAATATTTGAAAACAGTTGACCTCCATTTTGTCAAATCTGAATAATTGTCACTCACATGAAGTTGTGGATCGCGTCAGCGAGACACAACTTCAAGTGGGTGAAAATTCAGATTGAATATTTTGGCGGTTAAAGGGTTAATCTGTTTCTTTAGCAGATTAAATCACAGTTATCGGGTATGAAACATCAAGATTTTCAAACGTGAAGTCTCAATTTAAACAAAAAATGTTCACCCATTTGAAGTTGTGGGTCGTGATAGCGAGACACAACTTCAAGTGGGTGAAAATTAAAGTTAGATAACTTATCGGAGAAAGGGATTACGCTTTTCCTGCTGACGGTATTTTTCGTCATACCAAAAATAATGATCCTAAAAAGCAATTTCCAGTTCCGAATGAAGAAAAATACTGCTATTTATGATAAGCAAGCATCCCCCGACATTGCACATTTATTCATAAATTTTTTTTTATTATGTAACCTATAATTTAGTATTTTTTAAACTTATTCACTTTAAACGATGTCACCCAGTAAACATTACGACACTGAACCAGCATCAAACCAACATTGGTTCAGCATCTTGTGTTTGCTGGGAAGAGAGGTGACGCTGTGTGAAGGTAACGTGGGGGGTAAGTTGTGGACGCGGTGATGGGGGGGGGGGTCCTTCCCGCGCCCCGTGCCCCGTGTAGATCCCGTCTGTCACAGTGTATAAGGCCGCAGTCTGTCAGACCCTAAGCCCTGGAAACACCCTGTCTTAACACTTTCAACCCTCACGATGCATCAAAGCATCATTTCGCATCAGAATGACTTAATTTCCTAAAACCTAGGGGTTTTAGAATGACAATTTTTTGTGCAAGTGTTATAATAAAAACGATGTATTTTTTTTATTTGCCATTCGCTTCAAGTCATCTTCATCCACTACAAGTCGAGAATTGCCTCAGCAATTCGCGGCTTGTAGTGGATGAAGATGACAATGGTAAACTCAGGCTTTAAAGGGGCAACACTTTGAGCGCTATGCGCGACTGTAGCCGTTTTAAATCCGTTTTATCAGCCTATAAAATCACTGTTATTGTGAATAAAATCAGCGTTTCAAAATCACGATTTGCAAATGTTTGATCTCAAATTAAACAAATAGGAATAATTTTCACTCACTTGAATTAGTGGATCGCGGTGGCGAGACACAGTGGTTAAAAATGTTAAAAATATAACTTAGCGGGCTGTGGGTTCACACCTCTCCTAGGACCGAATATAACTTTCTTAGCTATAAAGTGCTGACATATGTTTAAACAAACCATGGAGATCAGAGGGTTTTTTCCAATTTGAAAACATCATAAATGTCTTGGTTACCTCATTTGAATACCTATGTTATGGGTCTACAGCCATTAAAAATATTGTTACCCTTCATTTGAGTACATATATTATAGCCATTATTAATAAGGCTACTCTTTCAGTGCGGGACTGACTTCTAAAGTCGACACCGATTATTCGGTGGTGGATAGAAACACAGAGGTACTGTGTTCGAACACCGGCCGGGTCGAATGTTTTCCATCGTGGTTGTGCATATACAGTGCTCCAAACTGTTGAAAGCCTGTCGTGTGCAGTGCTGTCCATGATACTGTGCGCTATAAAGAACCCTTGACGTCATTCGATAAGAATAGGGTCCCGACTTCAAACTTCCTTCAGTCGCGATATTGCGATCAGGAGATAGTTTCTATAGCAGGCTTTCTACGAGTTTGTGGGTGAATATGTCCATCTCTCCCTGACACGACGATATACGCTAGACGGCAGCACTGTCTAATTGTGTACTGCACTTTAGAGAGAGTGAGAGACTTGATTTATTTCACTCTGTATAATAAATTAGGCCCCTATATAAATAGGCTATCACTGATAGCCTATATACAATGTATTATAGTATAATTATAATCTTTACTGAGCAACACATTGGTAATGGGTGCACTTGTATTCTAGCTTGCATGTGGCAATTTTATATTAGCAATGTGGGTAGGCTTACCTTTAAATCCCCTACCAGAATTGTGGTCATGATTCAGGGCCACTGGTCAAGGATTTAGGCATTATAAAAGACTCGTTATTTTTCATGAGGTAGACTAAGGGACATTGCAAATTTCCTTCAGAAACATATACATGGGTTGTATTTATTAGGAATAACATTATAAAATTGGTAAACATATATTTTATTTATATAATGACAATGGTAAACCACCATCTAACTACGATTTGATGAATAGGTAGCGAAATATAAATCAATGAAATCAATGTTGATACATCCCATATTATCTGATTGTCTAGGCTTCTATTACAGACTACAGTGTATGTGTATGAGTGCATACAAAACTCGAAGTACTAAAACGATGCTTCTAACCAATGTTGGTTTAACGTTGGGCAACCGCCTACGCGCTGGCACAACTTTATACCAACATTGGGTTGATGTATAGTGTCTATACGAGAAATTGAACAAATGTTGCTGTGATGCTGGACCCACGTCGGCGATGGTGGACCAACATTGAAGAAACGGAGAGTGGGTGTATCGTGTTCGTTTTTTTTGTTTTTTTTTAAGAGTTTGTTTGATGGGTGTTTTTTCAGAGCGGGCTAGAGCGTGATTGAGTATAATACATAACAGAAAAATAATTCTAAAAAGTATAATGATTTATCTTATACGATAGATAAAGATATAGATAAAATATATACAAGCAATACCTAGGGTGGACATTTATTGACAAATGTTTTTTTTTTCGTCGTCGTATGTCGGTAATCATATTTACACACACATTGGAGGTTTCTCAATACAAGTCGGTCCACAACCATGCATGCGTATTCGAGTTGACGTAGCTTGTTTTAATGTTAAAATAATTGTTTGCCATCAGACCCGACCAGACGATAGACAGCAGCACTGACAATACGCTCGCTCCACTCACACAATACTCTCCAAGCCGTTGTGACTGTTTTAGCCTGTGGCTGATTTTATTAGCTGTGAAGTGCCTGGTCTGCCCCTATTATCACCCTCCAGCGTGATGGCGGTCTATAGAGGACACTAGATGTCATACACAGAGGTCATCATCAAGTGTTAGTACATTCAAAGAGTGAGTGAGTGAGTGAGTGAGTGAGTGAGTGAGTGAGTGAGTGAGTGAGTGAGTGAGTGAGTGAGTGAGTGAGTGAGTGAGTGAGTGAGTATTGCTTTATGCATAGTGCAGTAGCATAGCATCTTCTCCAGCTAAGGCTAGACCTACGCAGAGCGCAGCCTAAACCTTGGCAACACGTGCATGCCAGATCGTAGATGAGTGAATACACATGAATAATAATCAGTGGTGGTGAACAACCTCAGCAGTCCCACATTGGAGGTCAGATGGTATTTTTGTCGCTAGTCGATGTGATTGGCCAGGCAGATTTGTAGCCTGTACGCACAGCAGTACTTCCTGAATTCAATGTGTTTGTGTGCCGTGATGGTTGAGATACAGAATAGTGACAGCTCAAATTAGGAACACATTGTCCTACTCTTCTGGAATGCATTATGTACATTTATGCTGTGCTTATCAATTCAGTATTATAAATGAATGAGCAAACGCATCGATAGCGATCGATTTATCAACAAAACTAAATTTCGGCTTTTAATCGGATATTGACACCACGTGATCTGAAGATACCGTCCGTCATTAGGTGTGTGTAAGAACTACACTATTTTTCTCGGCCAGTAGATCAGTCAAACAAAAAGAATAAAACCAGAGTCATTCTGTGAGACTCAATGAGCTTGACCTCCTTTGTTTTCACCGAGCTGGCTAATACAATGAAGCATGGGGGAGAGGGTGTTATATAACCTTGTTTTCACCGAGTGACGTCACTGCGTTTCACAGAATGAAGTATGGGGGAGGGGGTGTTATATAACCTTGTTTTCACCGAGTGACGTCACTGCGTTTTACAGAATAGCGGTGCGAGGCCGAGCATATTACCTTTCAGTCATCAAACCCCCACCAGATGAAAAGGGCGGGGTTCGGTTCCCGGTCTCGGCGGTTTGAAAGAAACAAAATTGTTTCTTCCCCATCCACGTGTGAAAGTTAGTATTGTGGGGAGCCTCCGTGACCGAGAGGTAGCGTGCTCGGCCTCAGACCGCCAGGGCTCGAATTTCGAATCCTGTGTCTGGAGGACAGTGTCATCTTAATCATCTCACCATCCTCAGGAGGTTCTCCTGGCCCAGTTTAGCCTATATGTGCACAAAGGTGGCCTAAAGCCCGATTCATTTCATTTACCAGATGAAAAAATGCAATAACAGTCGTTTTGAAGCGATCCAAATGGAATCCAGTCTAGATTATTAAGGCTGACAGGACCTGCTGGGAAAACAATGGATGGCGTCTAATAAGCACCACTATTTATACTCCACTCTCCAGTCAACACTAGACGTTGAACCAATGTTGGTTGTTGGGCCAGCGTCGCAGACGTTTGACCAACGTTACGCCAACATTAGTTCAGTGGATCGTGTTTATTGGTTTTAACGCTCGTTATTCCAATAACCTTTTCAGTGTGGGGTCGATTTTTGACGTCAGAATCTGACGTCTTTGAACGTCAGACTCTGACGTCTATAATCGATCCCCACACTGAAAAAGTCAAATATTTATAATGGACCTAGACCCATAACATATGTATTCAAATGAAGCGGAAAGAGCCAACTAAGACATTTATGATGATTCTGACGTCTACAGACGTCAGATTTTGAGGACTAAGGTCGATCCCCGCGCTGTAAGAGTTAAAGGGTTAAAAACGACTACAGTCATGCTGAGTGGGCAAAGGGTTGACAAAGTGGCTGAAACAGAACTAAAACGGAAGGTTTCAGCCACTGATTGCACCCACTCAAAAACGTGGGACTTTTCCCTTGCCGGTCATATCTAAGACTTGGCCTCGATTATTCAGGTCGGTGAAAAGTTTATAGAATAAGCAACATTTCACCTACTACATTGCATGCTCAAGGTATCTTTCGCAACGTAATTGAAAAGTTATGGGCATTTAGCGGGCCTTGTGATCGAGATCGCACTCTGTCATCACAATGTTAAAAAAAAACGTTGGTTTTCCGGAGTAAAATGAATATTGCAATCCACGGCTCACACCTTTACGATGTGGGTTCGTCTACGTCTAGGCTAATACATCTCTATTCTAGGTGCAATGTGCAGTTGACTATAAAGATTCGATCATTATATATTGCCGACCACATGATAAATTGCGCTTATATTTATAGACTCCCTAGAGGAATAATATTCGCCATACATTGATGGGAATCTTGCGTGACTGCCTGAAAAGAGGATTTCGCCGTAGGACCGTAACGCTATCACATTACAGGGTCCAGTCAGTGATAGCCACAGATTACCCACTGTTTGTTTAATGTTGGACCAACGTCGTAGACGATGCCCCAACATTAAACCAACATTGGGTCAATGTCTTGTTTTTATTGCTAGGGATACACAATACACGCATTGCTGTACAATGTCAACAGCTCGATGGCGACATTTTTGTTTCAGTTCATTTACCAACTTTGTAAAATGTATTTTTTGATAAGTATTAGGACAAATAGATAGATAAATGTTTTTTCGACTAAAATTCAAGTCATTGCTGACTTATTTGTCATAGCAATATATATATATATATATATATATATATATATATATATATATATATATATATATATATATATATACAATATGTACAGCAAAGTTAGAATAGTTAGTTCTGTGAATCACATATATCGACATGGTATTTATATGTATACTTACATTCCGGCTTGTCATTTACACATTTCAATAAGCTTAGGATATTTAAAATAGTCATCATAACTATTCAAAATAACGTCAAACACCAACAGCATCATCATGGTATATGTACATGGGACGTATATGTTTCCCGCACCAAACCAGATATAAAATAGCAACTTTTACCATGTTGAATGAACGAATCTAGGGGCCTAAAAGTTTCTGAGTCTTAGTCGTACTGAGTCTTACAGTTACTGCGGTTTGCATCAACACCATAAACATGTATAGAAACACTACCATATCAATTGATTTAACCCTTGCAGCGCTGGGATACTTTCTTATAGCCCATTTTCAATTTTCCATTTTTCAATTCGTAATAATCATAAATGTCTTACTATAGCTCTTTCTGATTCATTTAAATACCTGTGTTATGGGTCTACGGCCATTATAAATATGTTCACTTTTACAGTTCTGGGATCGACTTCAGACGTCAGAATCTGACGTCTGCAGACGTCAGATTCTGACGACTAAAGTCGATCCTCGCACTGTAAAGGCTAAGTAAAGTTTTTATCCTGTAAATTCAACGTAGTTATTTGTTTTCTGGTTTTCAGAGCGCTTAATATATAACAGTATACAACATAATGATCAGTAGGAAGCGTGATTAAATCTATGTGCAATATATTAATATTTACATTGTATTTCATAAATATCGCGTCTGTTCGCGTGCCGTCGTCGCCTGCGTGTTCGCTCTATCGCTCGCGTTAGCGTCTGTTTTTCGCTTAATTATAGAACTTGAACAAATTATTTTTTATATTATATATTTCGTAATATGATCCCCGCCATAAAAGTATCTATACTATAGGAGCGCATATTCAAGGCGTTGGCTGGCTTGTTTTGTTAAGCAGAAAACATGTCCCTAACCCTTTAATCGCCGGTCCCGATTATATTCCGTTTTAATTTTTTTATTAGTACATTAAGTATACCACTTTTTTAACATGTTCAAGATAAATCGTGACATAAATCAGCAATATTTGAAAAGAGTAGACCTTGATTTTGTCAAAATGTGGATAATTTTCACTCACTGGAAGTTGCGGATCGCGTCAGCGAGACACAACTTCAAGTGGGTGAAAATAGTGCTGAAATATTTCGATAAATACCATCTACCAAAAGGTTTATGCATACATATATAAATGTCGCACAGGAAAGGCCAATGGTGCATGGTTGCCACTGTGTGCAATAGAAATAAAAAAAATACACCTAGAATACAAGACAAAAGAACACAAGGAAATGTCATAAATGCCTTAGCTGTCCCTTTTTGCTTCTTGCTAAATAATTCTACCTATGTTATATATGGGTCTATGGCTACAAATTCTATGCATTTATTTTTACATGTGCAGCGAGGGGATATATACTATACGTGTGGATGTCCTAGGGTTTCTCTAGCTAGTTTTTTCCGCTAGAAAACCCACCCCCAACCCTAATGTTACCGATATATTTTTGATATATAGAGATCTACTATAGGTATAAACGGGTTTTAAAAACGTCATTCATGCATCAGTTAGCTCTTTCCGCTTCGGTTGAATACAAAAGTTAAGAGGTTTTGACCATTATGAATTGTTTCAGTGTGGGGATCGGCTTTTGACGTCAGAATCTGACGTTTAAAGTCGATACCGCACTGAGAGGGTAAAACCACTACATGGTGTGCAGGGTGTGGTCTACATAGCTATAAATATATAGAGAGCGGCGCGGGAAAGGCCAATGGTGCATGGGTGTGTGCTATACAGGAAAAAGACACCTGGAATACAAGACAAAAAGAACACAAGATAAAACAAGCACATTCATTTCTCTTAGAAAAAAAAGTTTTCTTAAAGGTTACATGCTGCATAGTAAAACAGATAAAGGCTCTCTAATAATCTGGTTGGTGGGCCTGCTGGGGCTCGTTTCACTATAAAAATCTCATCTTAACTTTCAGTCATTCATCATTAAAAAGTTAAGATGATCTTAAGATGATCTCAACCTTTTAATGATTAATGACCTAAACTAGGGCAAAGTTAAGATAAGATTTTCTTAGTGAAACGAGCCCCCATGGTTGTGATCTTATCACATTTGTCGGAGCGGAGGCCCTGGTGCGGTCGTTAAAGCTACCTCCTGGAAAGTCGGAGATCGCGGCCTCATCCCTCGCTCTAGCATTCAAGTTTCAAAGATTCAAAATACTTCTTTCGCGCTCACCCGGTATTGTGCCCACGCTTCAGGAGCTTCCGGTCGTATTGAATTTGTTAGATCTGTGCAGCACCAGAAACAGAATTTCAGGTTTAACAATTTGAATTTTTTCTTAGACAATGTAGCTCTTAAAAAAATTCAAAATGACTGATACACAAAATCATTACAATTTTGACATTGTCTCACATGATAAGTATGTAAGTATGCCAACACCTATAACTGATATATAATTTTAATTCTCTGATATATGGTTGACAGTTCGTCTCGACCTGTTCCCGTCAACCAAAGTTAATAAAATGTTACTCGATTAATAATGATGATATTTTACTTTTTTTTGCATGTTTTCAACTAAAAATTCAAATAAAAAAATGTATAAAAAGGGGATCAGGAGCCCCTGCCCCCCCCCCCTCTGGGTTCGCCACTGGTTTATACCAACGGATGAACACGTTATATGGGTCTTGGCGAAGTGGATAATTCTCCAGATATGGTCTATAGGGCTTGACAAATGAGCTTCTACTCTGCATACGCGTTCCATGGGTCTTAACAAACCGAATCCCGCTCTGGGTCTCGACAAATGAAAATATTTATACAATACACGTAATAACGGCTTGGCAGGCACTATAATGCGGATCCAGATCGGGAGAACCAATATGGGGCCCTGTCAAGCACAATAACCGAGATAACATCTCAAAGTGACATTAAATATTCAACACAATATCATTTCTGACACGTTCTGTTTTAGCAGCACCTTTCTCGTGTGCAGCGGATAAAATAAATAATTCAGTTTAAAAAAACGTGCGGAATTTATGAGTAAGCGTCGCGCTCCATGCAAAGGAATGCGTAAATAATGGGCCTATGCTTTAGGACTTAAAGCGTTAGATTGGCATTTGGAATGAGATAAAAGAAGAAAGGGGAAGTGGATACAAAAGGGTGAGACGACTATCCCAGCAAACACGACACGTTTAAATGTTGGCCCAACGTCTGCGACGCTGGCCCAGCACTAAAACATAATTTTTTCAACGTGTCGTGTTTGCTGGGATAGTGGGCGATACAGCTAACGGCACAACCTCTTACAGTGTCTAGACAATGTTGGGTCAACGTCAAAGACGTTGGCCCAATGTTGTTTAGCCACTGTGGCATACTGTACGTATAGCTTTGCCGTGGCACGAATGGAAAAGCCGACCACAAGGGAAATAATCTACTAAAAGCAGGGATATAATTCCTCATTATGTTTCCTGCGGCCCGGCTATTGAATTGCCGCGCGGGGCTGTCGCCTGCCGCGCGGGGTGCAACCAATTCACCGACAGGCACCGCACAGCATACACCATGAGCGAGTGAGTGAGTGAGTGAGTGAGTGAGTGAGTGAGTGAGTGAGTGAGTGAGTGAGTGAGTGAGTGAGTGAGTGAGTGAGTGAGTGAGTGAGTGAGTGAGTGAGTGAATAGTATATGAGTGAATAGTATATGACTCCAAATAATAGGAGACTAATTTGCATATGCTTAACATATTTGATAAAGAGGCATAAGACGACATAGAACGCATGCGCATTGCTACGCAATGGGGTGCAGGTAATTAACGGAACGACACGCCATGGTACCAAATGCACGTTGCTGTGTGTGAGAGTTGGAGGGAATTCACGGAGAGTCACGACACCAAACACCATGCGAGATGGTAATTGGCGCAGTGCGCAGAATGCATGCATGCAGTCGCCTTTTCGGGTTTAAAAGGTTGTATGGCATTCTCAGATTTGAAAGATTGTATCTGCAACTTTGCGAGAGGACAGATACGATCTATTGAAGCTCAGGTCTGGAGAATATATATACAAAAATTTACAAAAGTACAGTCTACTGTTAAATCTACTGTTATTTTTACATTGGCCATGCTGAATTTAAAAAAATGATATTTTCTATGGTGAATCTTGGAACACATGTACGTACCTATGTTGTGTATTTTAAGGCGAAGAAAGAACTCACTCAATTACGATAGATTCGTAGAAATAAATATACTCGGTGCTGCACGCCTCGTACATTCGGATCCACAAATCTATCAATTTTCGTTCTTTCTCTTTGACAAAAAAGAACACCAAAATGTCAGATGCTATCAGAGAATTATGTTATCGATTCTACCCTGTTTGTCTAATGTGGACCGAAATTATGACGACAAAAGTCGGGATTTTGTCGGGATCACCTAATACGCCGAAATTGTGCTCTTATTTTTACTGTGGAGTGTTGTATTCCTACTGTGGCATTCACCTATTGATGGTGATTATTGCGTGTACAAAACTTGGGGATGTTGCTACAAAAACTAGATTACACTGAAATAATTAACTACTAGTCAAACTTATTTCCTTCTCACGTCAGATCACTTAGAGATATCATGAAATATTATCAGATGTAGCTTTTTGTGTATTTTTTGTCATTTTATAGTGCGAATATGTATCTCGCTAGCTCGCTCGCTAGCTTGCTCACTCACTCACTCACTCACTCACTCACTCACTCACTCACTCACTCACTCACTCACTCACTCACTCACTCACTCACTCACTCACTCACTCACTCACTCACTCACTCACTCACTCACTCACTCACTCACTCACTCACTCACTCACTCACTCACTCACTTCACAATCAATGACCACACCCTGTTAAACAAGTATGACTTTTTATTAATCTCATCTACACTTCGTGTACATATATAATTGGCAGCCTGAAGTAAGAATGCAGTTAGTCATGGCTTGGATTCCTTAATTAAACAATCATATCTACCCTGGTCATATTTTTTACCACCAGATATATCAGTTTTTAAAAACTTTTTTCAGATTTATTGTGCAGGTCCACAGGCTTCTATCGGATTTTTATCTAATTAATGCATTATGGAGCAATGTCGTGCCAGCCTGGAGCAAAACCCATGTACCGTCACTTTGGTATTAAGAGGTCGTATCTATAACTTTGGAAAGTCGCAGGTACGACTCTTCAATACCAAGGTGACGATACAATATCATGCAGGAAAAATGTTACCATGAGTGACTGAAAGGTCAAAGAAATAGAATCTTTTCAGCTCCTTTCGTGGAAGTAGAAATACCCAGAGAAAGAAATAAGCATGAATATTTACGAACAGTTTTTCCAAGACAAACAGCACTAACTGCTTACTTGGAAAGTAAGCTGTTACTGTTGTTTGCCTTTGCACACTAAAATTGCAAACACAAAATGTCACCGGCTGACGTCACATCGATTGACAACGAGGCTGGCAGCTCAGAAAGAGGCTGTGCGCTGTTTTGAGGCTGGCGGCCATGTTAGGAAGGCACGCGCCTTATTACGTGATCAGACGTCCATAACGCCACGCCTCTGACGTCATATCCCCCTCAGGGCATGCGCAACAATACATGTTGACTGGCTAATTCGACACATTTGATTTCCGATCTTTTTCTGACGTGTTTTCCCTCCGTCTTTTGGTATATGTATAGCAAGCTGCGTGGCTCCATGCTAAAATACTATGTCATGTTTGCTATATATATTTTCCCATAATGCCTACTTTGTGTATCGTCCATTTGGATTCACATCATCTTTTTGTGTCGGGTCACCTATGCTGACGATTTCTGGGTCAATTGGTCTGTTTTGTGTCAGGTCACGTATGGTGAAGACTTCTGGGTCAAGTGGTCTGTTTTGTGTCAGGTCACGTAAGGAGAATATTTCTAGGTCAAGTGGTCTGTTTTGTGTCAGGTCACGTGAGTTGAATATTTCTTGGTCAAGTGGTCTGTTTTGTGTCAGGTCACGTATGGTGAATATTTCTGGGTCAAGTGGTCTGTTTTGTGTCAGGTCACGTGAGGAGAATATTTCTAGGTCAAGTGGTCTGTTTTGTGTCAGGTCACATGAGTTGAATATTTCTGGGTCAAGTGGTCTGTTTTGTGTCAGGTCACGTATGGTGAATATTTCTGGGTCAAGTGGTCTGTTTTGTGTCAGGTCACGCCTGCTAAATATTTCTGGGTCAAGTAGAGGGCATCCTGGATTTTAACCAGTTGTCGGTCTCCCCTTAAAGGACTTGCATAGCAGTTTTTGGCCTTTCCTTGGTCTTCAAAAAGAGAATTAGATTGAAAAATGAGCATTGTAGGCGCCGAAATGTGCATGTTTGTCATAGCTACGCTCACCTGCAATTGAGATATAGATGGGGAGACTTAGTGACCGGAGATTGAACCAGAGACTCATATGATATGAACTGAATCGGGCTTTAGGCCACCTTTGTGCACATATAGGCTAAACTGGGCCAGGAGAACCTCCTGAGGATGGTGAGATGATTGAGTTGACACTGTCCTCCAGACACAGGATTCGAATTCGAGCTCTGGCGGTCTGAGGCCGAGCACGCTACCTCTCGGTCACGGAGGCTCCTCACAATACTGACTTTCACACGTGGATGGGGAAGAAACATTTTTTGTTTCTTTCAAACCGCCGAGACAGAGACTCATAGTCTTAAAAAGTATTATTTTCTATGAGAGCATGAAACTTCCGGCTGAACCACCAGCATGCCCGGTCAATATAACACCATCTCTTTAGGCCACCTTTGTGCACATATAGGCTAAACTGGGCCAGGAGAACCTCCTGAGGATGGTGAGATGATTGAGTTGACACTGTCCTCCAGACACAGGATTCGAAATTCGAGCTCTGGCGGTCTGAGGCCGAGCACGCTACCTCTCGGTCACGGAGGCTCCTCACAATACTGACTTTCACACGTGGATGGGGAAGAAACATTTTTTGTTTCTTTCAAACCGCCGAGACAGAGACTCATAGTCTTAAAAAGTATTATTTTCTATGAGAGCATGAAACTTCCGGCTGAACCACCAGCATGCCCGGTCAATATAACACCATCTCAATTGCATGCGAGCGTGGGCATAGCCTACTCTTTCATTCAAATTGTTTATAATTGAGTATTTATCACTTTCTTGAACTTTTGGGTCGCGGTAGCGAAACACAATTTCAGATCAGTAAAAAATGTTATTCTATAATTTAGCGTTTAAAGGATGACATAGTTTTTCTCAGACTGACAGACAGACTGACCCAGACCGGAAATAACCCCAGCAGATGTCCCGGATGTACAGACTGACAGCAGCCGTTTGTGAGATCCTCAAGGTGGTTTCGCCAGACGTTGACCCAATGTTGATGTAATGTTGGGCCACCGTCTGCAACGCTGGCCCAACATCACAGCAGCATTGGGTCATACTTCTATACTGCATTGCCAAGCCAAAAGAAAGTAACTACTTGTTGGAAGAGGAAGCATCTACTGTTTTTTGCTTTGACACAGGAATAGGCTATAAGCATCAGTGATTCAAGGTTTCAGAATCGTCAACGGTCTAAAAAAAAACAGCTGAAAATGTTTTAAAATCGATGATTTCGGAACAAATACATAAGAAGAAGATTATCAACACATAGCCTGATTAAAAAACAACAACAACTGAAAATGCTTTAAATGCATGATTATGAAACAAATACTTAGAAAGAAGGTTACCCAAAAAATACACCTGAAAATATCTTCACCAATTCTGTTGAGAGAAGGCTATTTACCCCCCTCAGAATGGCGTCTAAAATCGATCCCCGAGCTGTAAGGGCTGAGGCGGCCTTGTTTAATGTATGATTTTAATATTATTTTATAATGATAGACTTACATCTCTTTGGAATAAAGCCTTAGCGTCAAAATTTATTTATAGGCCAATTTTCCAAAAAACACATTTTTTTTGTAAATATCGAGAAAATGGTTGAAGAAACATCACCATGGTCTAGAAAATATTTCCAAAACATTTTTTTAAATGCTATGCAAAAAGATATGATTAAGAACGGCTTAAAAGACATTTTCAAAACATTATATAATATGCTCAAAACATTTCAAAAAAATCATCGCGATATAAGAACGTTTACAAACGTTTTCTATGACGTTTTTTTGTCTTCTGTGGTTGCCTGGACTACCTCGCTAGGACATACAGACTTAGCTTAGCATACAGATCACATCTCAGTTCCCATGATGCACTGCCTCAAAATGGCGGCTATAAATGCACTTACCGGGGAAATCAAAGCACGTCACCTGTAAATATTTGATGCCGCCGACTGTGTCCCAAAACTCATAAAATCTATGGTCCCTTCCACCCGGGCAGTGTTCTGCGGGTCAATTTGGGCGGCAGACGAATCGTTCAGAGCACAGGGACTCTGAGGGATGCCTCTGTATTTTACCTCCATTTTTCGCTGACAACTTGGGAAATGTCGGGATGCCACATTACGCAAGCAACAGACTTGAACATTATGTTGGTTTCACACTTTATGAGTCAATCACGACTATAATGACGTTTATTCCTATCTATTATTTTTTAAAATAATCATCCTCCTACCTTACAAATCTAAAACAATTACAATACGTAAAATGTAAGTGAAAAAAATAATTATATCACTTGATGTTTTCGGGTTAGCGTTAGCCCAACTTTAAATCTAAACAGAATTAACCCATAAAGCGCAAAATTAAATAATTCAAATTTCCACCCACTTGAAGTTGTGTTTCTCTACCGCGATCCACAACTTTAAGTGGGTGAAAATTACTCATATTTGTTTAATTTGAGACAAAACATTTGCAAATCTTGATGTTCAAACACTCATTCAACTCCCAAAAACCGTGATTCGATCGGCTAATAAAGCAAATTTAAAAAACTTTGATCTTGAATGTGACCTATAAAGTCGATCCCCGCGCTGTAAGGGTAAAAATATTTCTAATAGCCGTAGACCCATAACATAGGCATTCAAATGAATCAGAAAGCGCTATTAACTAAGACATGTATGATGATTTGAAATTGAATAAAACCTTTTGTCTCCATGGATTATATAACAAATTCAGCGCTTCCAGGGTTAAGGAGTAGAAGCCACAATAATCTGTCCCTTATGCGTTGCATATTTTTTAGCTGATTTCTCAGGCAATTATTATCCAATTTCCATGAAATCACCCTGGGAATATCACGAAAAAAATATTATATAGTTTAAAAGTAAGGAGGGCTTGCTAAATTGCAGGGAAATTGACTGAGAATGACGGAGAAATCATCGAAAAAACATGGTCTAATGTATATACCTTATCTGACACCGGCAGGATCAGCCAAGAAGCTACTCCACCTGACCTACAGGTGGCGCTGTACGCACCGGAAGTGGTATTAATGTTGATATACCGTGAGTGTGATTTAATTTGCCCATGTTTTATGAGCACCTGTCATATTACGACGCGGGGGGCCGCATTCATTGCATTTTTTTATCTCCAGAAATGAGATTAGGTGTTTTAGGCTCATTTATAATACTCTCCCAGCTTCTATGGGCAGTTGGCCCAATCTCAACGTTGAGCCAACATATCCAATGCTGGCCCAATCTAAATTGTTGTTTTTTCATCATTTGTAGCTGGAATTTCTACGACAATTTCCAGCCTCAAAATAATGACGAAAAAACGTGTATTTATGAGAAATATACAATCATGCCGTGAACAATTTGAGGGAAAAATAGACTCACAGGTCGTTACATGCCAACTGAGCTACCAAGGTGTCATTGGCAATAATACTACTACACACATTCTCAGTGTTCTGTCTCCCACCACACACTGAAACCAGGCATTTCAAATTGTGCACAAGGAGCACCCCGCCATTGACCGACCTAGTTTTCAGTCAATTAGAAAACGTCTAGCAGGACAGCGTTTTGTAAACCGGCCAATCACAAGCGTACTATGATAGGCTGAAAAGGAGAGTGGGGAAAATGTGAGGTCAGCACATCTGCACAATTTAGCATGCGGAAAAGGAGTGTCTACGGGTGGCAGTGTATAATACTGAGAAATCAAACAATAAGTAAACCACAGCCTGGTAAACTGACATAACTTGACTCCTAATAGTCGGCTATACATACAATCATTCATGGGATCTATCTCACTCAAAGCTATAGACCACTCTATGTATATTTCTGGTTTTAGTTGTACCAGAGTTCACTCTATATCTGTAATCAGCGTGGTGCTTTCTGGGTACAGATGTTTCCCGCTGCTCGTACACAGTGGACTACTCATTTAACAGCTCAGGATAAGCAGTAATCTTAGCTGTATTTTTTATTCATTACAAAGTGTTCTCTAATGTTTTGTATATGAAGTAAAAAAACTTCCAGTGTACGGTTCTCACCGCCAACAACATTACCCAGTTGTCGATGAAGATTCATCAAAAAGCAAAAGCGATCCCTGTTTGAAGGATCCGTATGCACAAACAAATTTTTATATTAAACTACAAAAATGCATTATCCAGATACCACAGTCAGTAATATATATCAAAATTAGGCATACAGTAACAAGTCAGTGTTGTATAATGAAGTATAATATCTATTTATCTGTTATACCATGAAACAATTTATTTACAATGTTCCGTTGCTGATTAAAAACCATTTGAATGTGGGGAAATCATCACTATGGGAACCACAGCAGCAGGGAGAAGATGCATGAATCTGTAATGGCACCATTGGTCTATAATTATTAAAGTCGATTTTAAGTTCAAATTAACTGGCCATAAGTATATTCCTTGTTAATTTATTTCAAATCGCGAATCATTCATTCCAGCTCTATTGATTTATGCAGCCAAAACGAATTAGAAAATATGACTAAAAAGTGTTTTCTAATGGGAATGATAGAAAGATAACTCTTAAAGCGCCACATTAAAGATACAAATTAAAAATACATTAAAGATACATATAACATACAAATTACTCATATTTGTTTAACTTGAGACCAAACATTTGCAAATCTTGATTTAAACTTCTTCTAAACTTCTTCTAAAACTATTAGCAGGTAAATGGTTAAGGTGTTTATTAGGATGTACTCCAGGGCCCTGGCCTTAGAGATTAACCCTTTAAGCGCTGATCATTTTTGTACAAACCATGGAGACCAAAAGGTTTTTTTCAATTCGAAATCATCAAAAATGTCTTGGTTAACTCTTCCCGATTCATTTGAATACCTATGTTATGGGTCTACGACCATTACACATAGTTTTACTCTTACAGTGCGGGGATCGACTCTAGTCGTCGGAATCTGACGTCTACAGACGTCAGTTTCTGACGACCAAAGTCGATCCCCGCGCTGTAAGGGCTAAAAAATGTTTGTCACTCTGTAGTGATTGAGTGAATATTGCTTTACGTCGCTTTCTGCACAATCATGGCAATATCGCGACAGAAGGAAGCTCGAAGTCGGGACTATGCCTTACTCTTATTTCTTCATAGTGCACAGCATCATATACAGCATTTCACACTCCAGCTCTGGAAAAAGTTTGGAGCACTGTATATGCACAACCTCGATGACAAATATCTGGGATTCGAACCTAGTACCTCTTATCTTCGAGCCAAAACTGGATCGAATGAACTATCGGGATCGACCTGGCACTCTGTAATGTAAAGCATACGTCCCAAGCAAACACCGGACATTAAGCCAGTGTTGTTTACATGTTGGGCCAGCGTCGAAGACGCATGCCCAACATTGAAACAACATTGGATCAATGTCCTATGTTTTCTGGGAAAATTCCCTCAGATATAAATAATATAAAATCGCACCGACTGGAGTTGATTCGAAACCCCATGCGTGCAAACATTACGACCTATGGAGCTTAAAATGTTGTATATGTCACTATTTAGAGCAGAACCGACGACCTTTTAATCTCAAGGTACCGTGTTAGGTGATATTAAGTGGTATTAATGTTGATATACCGTGAGTGTGATTTAATTTGCCTATGTTTTATGAGCACCTGTCATATTACGACGCGGGGGGCCGCATTCATTGCATTTTTTTATCTCCAGAAATGAGATTAGGTGTTTTAGGCTCATTTATAATACTCTCCCAGCTTCTATGGGCAGTTGGCCCAATCTCAACGTTGAGCCAACATATCCAATGCTGGCCCAATCTAAATTGTTGTTTTTTCATCATTTGTAGCTGGAATTTCTACGACAATTTCCAGCCTCAAAATAATGACGAAAAAACGTGTATTTATGAGAAATATACAATCATGCCGTGAACAATTTGAGGGAAAAATAGACTCACAGGTCGTTACATGCCAACTGAGCTACCAAGGTGTCATTGGCAATAATACTACTACACACATTCTCAGTGTTCTGTCTCCCACCACACACTGAAACCAGGCATTTCAAATTGTGCACAAGGAGCACCCCGCCATTGACCGACCTAGTTTTCAGTCAATTAGAAAACGTCTAGCAGGACAGCGTTTTGTAAACCGGCCAATCACAAGCGTACTATGATAGGCTGAAAAGGAGAGTGGGGAAAATGTGAGGTCAGCACATCTGCACAATTTAGCATGCGGAAAAGGAGTGTCTACGGGTGGCAGTGTATAATACTGAGAAATCAAACAATAAGTAAACCACAGCGTGGTAAACTGACATAACTTGACTCCTAATAGTCGGCTATACATACAATCATTCATGGGATCTATCTCACTCAAAGCTATAGACCACTCTATGTATATTTCTGGTTTTAGTTGTACCAGAGTTCACTCTATATCTGTAATCAGCGTGGTGCTTTCTGGGTACAGATGTTTCCCGCTGCTCGTACACAGTGGACTACTCATTTAACAGCTCAGGATAAGCAGTAATCTTAGCTGTATTTTTTATTCATTACAAAGTGTTCTCTAATGTTTTGTATATGAAGTAAAAAAACTTCCAGTGTACGGTTCTCACCGCCAACAACATTACCCAGTTGTCGATGAAGATTCATCAAAAAGCAAAAGCGATCCCTGTTTGAAGGATCCGTATGCACAAACAAATTTTTATATTAAACTACAAAAATGCATTATCCAGATACCACAGTCAGTAATATATATCAAAATTAGGCATACAGTAACAAGTCAGTGTTGTATAATGAAGTATAATATCTATTTATCTGTTATACCATGAAACAATTTATTTACAATGTTCCGTTGCTGATTAAAAACCATTTGAATGTGGGGAAATCATCACTATGGGAACCACAGCAGCAGGGAGAAGATGCATGAATCTGTAATGGCACCATTGGTCTATAATTATTAAAGTCGATTTTAAGTTCAAATTAACTGGCCATAAGTATATTCCTTGTTAATTTATTTCAAATCGCGAATCATTCATTCCAGCTCTATTGATTTATGCAGCCAAAACGAATTAGAAAATATGACTAAAAAGTGTTTTCTAATGGGAATGATAGAAAGATAACTCTTAAAGCGCCACATTAAAGATACAAATTAAAAATACATTAAAGATACATATAACATACAAATTACTCATATTTGTTTAACTTGAGACCAAACATTTGCAAATCTTGATTTAAACTTCTTCTAAACTTCTTCTAAAACTATTAGCAGGTAAATGGTTAAGGTGTTTATTAGGATGTACTCCAGGGCCCTGGCCTTAGAGATTAACCCTTTAAGCGCTGATCATTTTTGTACAAACCATGGAGACCAAAAGGTTTTTTTCAATTCGAAATCATCAAAAATGTCTTGGTTAACTCTTCCCGATTCATTTGAATACCTATGTTATGGGTCTACGACCATTACACATAGTTTTACTCTTACAGTGCGGGGATCGACTCTAGTCGTCGGAATCTGACGTCTACAGACGTCAGTTTCTGACGACCAAAGTCGATCCCCGCGCTGTAAGGGCTAAAAAATGTTTGTCACTCTGTAGTGATTGAGTGAATATTGCTTTACGTCGCTTTCTGCACAATCATGGCAATATCGCGACAGAAGGAAGCTCGAAGTCGGGACTATGCCTTACTCTTATTTCTTCATAGTGCACAGCATCATATACAGCATTTCACACTCCAGCTCTGGAAAAAGTTTGGAGCACTGTATATGCACAACCTCGATGACAAATATCTGGGATTCGAACCTAGTACCTCTTATCTTCGAGCCAAAACTGGATCGAATGAACTATCGGGATCGACCTGGCACTCTGTAATGTAAAGCATACGTCCCAAGCAAACACCGGACATTAAGCCAGTGTTGTTTACATGTTGGGCCAGCGTCGAAGACGCATGCCCAACATTGAAACAACATTGGATCAATGTCCTATGTTTTCTGGGAAAATTCCCTCAGATATAAATAATATAAAATCGCACCGACTGGAGTTGATTCGAAACCCCATGCGTGCAAACATTACGACCTATGGAGCTTAAAATGTTGTATATGTCACTATTTAGAGCAGAACCGACGACCTTTTAATCTCAAGGTACCGTGTTAGGTGATAAAAATGTCTGTGCTGGTGTCATAAAGGTTGATGAAGGTGAACTAGCAGTCCTGGTAAGCTATGCCACCTATCTTATAGGCCAACGTGTACACGTATTCTTGTATGTAGACGTATACACATATACACGTCTATGTTTGCACATATGGAGAAAAAGAAGAAGAAGAAGAAGAAGACGAAGAAGAAGAAGAGGAGGAGGAGGAGGAGGAAGAAAAAGAAGAAGAAGGAAAAGAAGAAGTAAGAGAAGAAGAAGAAAAAGAAGAAGAAGAAGAAGAAGAAGAAGAAGAAGAAGAAGAAGAAGAAGAAGAAGAAGAAGAAGAAGAAGAAGAAGAAGAAGAAAAAGAAGAAGAAGAAGAAGAAGAAGAAGAAGAAGAAGAAGAAGAAAAAAAAGAAGAAGAAGAAGAAGAAGAAAAAGAAGAAAAAAAAGAAAAAAAAGAAGAACAATAAAAAGAAGAAGACGAGGAGGAGGAGGAGGAAAAAAAAGAAGAAGAAGAAGAAGAAGAAGAAGAAGTAAAAAAAAGAAGAAGAAGAAGAAAAAGAAGAAGAGAAGAACAAGAAGAAGAAGAAGAAGAAGAAGAAGAAAAAGAAAAAAAGGAAAAAAGAGAAAAAGAAAAAGAAGAAGAAGAAGAGACACTGACATGGTCAGATCCAGGTAACATGTTGTGATGCAGACCCCCTGGATCTCAGAGCATCCATTTTGTCAATTAGTCGGTCAATATTGCACCTGCCAGGATTATCCTCTTATAGACATGGTTCACCTGTGCCAGGGGGGGGGGGGGGGCTCATTAAAACCAATCCCTCTGTTCGGAGTTAGCGGCCACAAAGCCTCTTGTCCTGCCCACCCACCCCGCCCCGAGTATAGCTCACGCCATCACTGTGAGCGCCTCACAAGAAATACACAGGGTTATCTATGTATGACTTTTTTTTATGTTGTCATGATTTTCATTTTTTCATCATGGCTATAATATAATGTGATATCCATGGAACCAGAAATACATTATATACAATGGTACTGCATAAATGATAAAACAGATTGAAAACATCGTCCGTCTTTTCTCTTTTTCCTCTTTTAAATATTTCGAGAACTTTTAGCTTCCCTCGGCCTCCTGACTCGCCTCGTTTGTTTCACCACCCTGGCTACAGTCCATAGTAGTGCACAGCACCTAACTCTTAGCTAGCTCTTTCTGCTTCATTTGAATACTATGTTGTGGGTCTACGGCCAGTATCTTTTTTTATAACTTTTTTCAGTGCTGAGATCGACTTTAGACGTCAAAATATTACGTCTAAAGACGTCAGATTCTGACGTCTAATGTCAGATCTAATCCCAATACTTAAGACGTCAGATTCTGACGTATAAAGACGATTCCGACACTGAAATAGTAGAATGCTTGTATTGACCGTAGACCCATAGCATATAGGTATTCAAATGAAACGTAAAGAGCTGACTAGGATATTTATGATATTCTCAAATTGTAAAAACCTTTAGATTTCCATGGTTTATACAAACATATTTCAGCGCTTTAAGGGTTAAATTGATACAGACGACTGATTATTCGATTGCCACAATTGATTTCTGAGCAGTTCAAAGGGTTATTTTTTCATTTTCGAGTATCATTTTTATTGAAAAGTATTCTCCCCTCCTCAAAATCGACCCTTGGAAATTGTGACAGCAAATTATATCTTAAGGTGAATGAATATAAATCTGAACAGTTGTTTGTTGAGATATTTGACTTTTAAACCGCCGTTGAACGCGACTATAGTCGTTTTTAATCAGTTTTATCAGCCGGTTAAATTGCAATTTATTGGGAACGAAAGGTGCGTTTAAACATCAAAATCTGCAAATGTTTGGCCTCAAATCGAACAAACATGAGTAATTTTCACTCATTTGAAATTTACTTCGGGTGGGTTAAAATTTAAATTATTTAATTTAGCGGTTTAAGGGTTGAATATGCAAAAACACAATGAGCTGATTTGGAGCTCAAAGGGTTAGCTGATATAATCCCCGTGGTCAGTCGTGGGGCAGAGATGGTTAACCCTTTCACTCCTATAGTAGTTTTCAATCCGTTTTATTAGTCGATCAAATCACAGATATTGTGAATAAAATGAGTGTTTAAACATCAATATTTTTAAATGTTTGATCTTAAATTAAACACAGATGAGTAATGTTCATTCACTTGAAGTTGTGGTTCGCGGTAGCGAGACACAACTTCAAGTGGGTGAACATTAAAAAATGTGTACCTTAGCGCTTTAACAGTTAATCAATGTTACTACATGCTGTGAGCTTTTATAATCATCAATACTTGGACTGACTCAGTGCTGCTCTCAGATGGATTAACGTCGCAGATGTTTTTCCAACATTGAAACAACATTGGCTTGGCACTATTGTAGATGTTGAGACTGGATGCCTCACATGTGATCAGAAATAACAAAGGTGGTCCAGGAATGTTGACCAAATGCTGGCTTAATGTTGGGCCAATGTCGTGGACAGTCGTGTTGGGGCCGTGAATAATTATTATATCTAATTATAATATCGGCTTACTTTTCGAATTGGTTTCAAAGCAAATGAAATGCGACAAAAATTAGTCTATAGACTATTTGACATGCAATACAATTTTGTGACAAAGCTACTGGGTTTATAGAGGACGACATTTGAACATATTTGCTACATGTCAAATAGATTAACTTTTAAATTATACAATATTTTACCATTATATGTTCAGGATAGTCGCCGTATCACTCGAAAATAGCACTTTAAAGATTTTTAGACAATTTAAAGACAATTGCTTGAGCATATATTGACTGAGAATCAGCAAAAAACATTCACCACTGTTAATGTGAATTCTACTATAGGCACAAGGCCTACTTGTGTCAACTTGCAATATCAACAATTAAAATTGATTGTGATTACCTTTGAATTGATAAAAATGACTGTGATGGTGAGCAGCAGACTTTATATATTTATATTCACAATTTATATATTTTTATATTATTATATTTATATTTCAGCCCTCACGATGCATTAAAGCATCATTTTGCACCATACTTGATTTTTTACAGCTGAGTGTTTTAGAAGGCAAATTTCGATGAAATTGTTCTACGAATAAATAGTAATTTTCTTCAATTTATCACCCACACCAAATCATCTTCATCCACTACAAGTCGAGAATTGCGACAGCAATTCGCGGCTTGTAGTCGATGAAGATGACAATGGTAAATTCAGGATTGAAAGGGTTAAAAGAGTTTTATTTTAGCCCTTATAACGCTAAATTAAATTATTTATATTTTCACCCACTTGAAGTTGTGTCTCGCTACCGCGACCCACACTTGAAGTTGTGTCTCGCTACCGCGACCCACAACTTCAAGTGGGTGAAAATTACTCGTATTTGCTCAATTTGAGACCAAACATTTGCAAATCTTGATGTTTATACACACATTTAATCCCAATATTTTACAATGACACTGATTTCATCAGCTATATTAACATGTTTAACGCGGGACGCGTAGATACTAAAATTATAAATAGCTCCGTCTGACATGTTAGCAGCAATTTGACTGTCAAAATAGTGACTACCGGCATCGCAGGGGTTAATTATAATGGTTTAGCGGCGCCCTGGTACATCAAGGGTTGATGAGATCTGTAGATATGTCTATCAACATTACGTAACCCTCTCCACCCCAGGGGCGTTGATGGAGCGCGGTATCCAATTAGCGACACACTGGTAACATAATTAACAGACGGATCAGGCACATGAAAGCCACCACTCTCAAGTTTCGGCACTTCCTTAACGCTCCGAGCCAGGCGACAAGGGATTTCCGAGTTCAGGTTCGAGTCTTTTGGTGTGGATGATTACATTATGTGTTTCTATTCCATTTCCTGATCACGTTCATATGTCCCAGTTAACGTCAGATCATGAGGCGCACTTGGTTAGACCCTTTCAGTGCGGGGATCGACTTTATGCGTCCAAATCTGACGTCCATAGACGTCAGATTCTGTCGTCTAAATCGATCCCCGCACTGAAGAAGAAAAATATTTATAATGTGGACCCGTAGCCCTATAAGATTATAAGAAGGTATTCAAATGAAGCAGAGAGAGCCAACTAAGACATTTATGATAATTTAAAATTGAAAAAAACAATTGGTCTCCATGGCTCAGCCTATATGTAAACATATTTATATATATAACCAAGGCATTACTTCTTATTTTTATTCAGCATGAGATGTGAAATGAAACCGCTATTTATGTTTCAAGTTCGATAAAATGTCACGATTTTATAAAGTCCCAAATGTAATCAGCAAAACAAAAAACGTCCTTAGCATGAGCTTATATTTTATTTTATTATTATGCGCTTAAATTATTACTTATCCTTATCAAAACTATTGTCGTTTATAACCTGTTTTATTAGTCGATCAAATCACTGATATCGGGAATGAAATGTGTGTTTAAACATCAGAATTGGAAAATGTTTGGTGTCAAATTAAAAAAAGGGAGTTTTTTCACCCATTTGACAACTGCAAGTGGAAATTTAAATAAATCAACCCTGATAAGGGTAACCATTACTAGTACCGGTAATGGAATATTATTCGCTTCAGTTAAATTTTCACCCACTTCAAGTTGTGTCTCGCTACCGCGACCCACAACTTCGAGTGGGTAAAAATCACTCATATTTGTTTATGAGATTGAATGATTTTTTATAATATTAAAATATAACAATTATATCAAGTCAAAGACTCCGGGCTGCCCCATTACGATGGACTGTATCATAACGCATGAATATGATTATCTAGCTGCAAATTCGCAGTCCGATTGTCGAGGTATTTCGCCTGTCCTTTAATTTTGCTAAACGTCTTTCCCACAACCAGGAGCAGGTCTGAATGTTGTATCGCCAGCTGCCTCAGACCTGTTTGTAGGGTTTTCTCACGTGTGTGCGTGTGCTATTTAAGTGATTTAGTGGTGTTCAAGGCTTGGCTGGCGTTTGCTCCACCTTTTGCGCGCAAACTTGTATTATTCAATATATCACCCACTGGTTTATTTTTACTTTTTTTATTCAATTTATCACCCCCTTTTTATTTATTTTTCAACTTATCACCCGTGTTTCGCTACCGCGACGCACAACCGCAAGTCGATAAAAACTACTCACATTTGTTTAATCTGATACCAAATAATACAATTTTCCCTGTTTGAACTGCTTCAATTCAGTGATGCATGTTTTTTATTCTACAGTTTATATTAATTATTAATATTTAATACATTTTTCCGTTTATATGTGCATTAGAAGGAGGCCTCTATGCTATTGTTTCAATCTTAATGGGTATCTCTCGGGCTTGTCTTACTATTATTTATTATAATTTGTCAATTAATGATCATGTTTGTGAATTATTTAGGCAAATAAACGGTATGTTTGTGTGTTTGTCTTTCTAACCCTAACCCTATTGGATGTGCTAAGAAACGGTTAAAACAATCTAAGTCGTCCTTTGTGCGCAAATGATTAATATTGGCCAGCGCATTAAATGTTGGCTCAACATTAAGACAACGTTTCGCCAACGCATTCAGCGAACTTTTCGCCTCGTCAGGTTAACGCGGCCTGCTAAGAATTGCGCCGTGATATTTCAACAGGAGGCAATGGCCCAGTGTTGGTTTAATGTTGGTCCACCGTCTAAGACATAGGCCCAACATTAACGCAGCATTGGTCTGGTCTGGTTGGTGGGATGTGATATGCGTTGTCCACAGAGGCCGAGACGTCTGGGCCGACCAGCCACGGAGGCCGACACGCCAGGTCATTCTACCAGACATTACCAGGCTATTGAATGGTAATTGGTCGGTCGACATCAATCTGGTGCCGACACATTATACCGTGCTCAGATGGGGCCGCTTTAACCTGTTGCCAGAGGTAGTGACCGTTTGAACCAAATCACTGCATTAACTCTTACCGCGCGGGGATCGACTTTAGACGTCAGAATCTGACGTCTGTAGACGTCAGATTCTGACGTATGAAGACGATCCCCGCACTAAAAGAGTAAACATATTTATAATGGCCGTAGACCCATAACATATGTATTCAAATGAATCGGAAAGAGCTAACTAAGATTTCATGGTGATTTCAAATTGAAATGGCCTCCAAGGTTTTCATAAAACAAATCAGCACCTTAAGGGGTCAACGACGGAAATTGAATTGACTCAATCTCCGCATTATTGTCAATTCATTTTATTCGGATAACAAAATTCAATCAGGTCGATGCAATAAACCACATAAGTACATGTAATAAAAGATAATAGATATATAACAGATAGATAGATACATATTTATTGACATCAAGGAGTATATGACGCTGCATTATTTTTCTATAAACAATGGAGAAATGAAATAAAAGGAAAGGGAATAACCTCCTGAGATGAATGAGATGGCAACTATGGGAGCCAAAGGCACTTTTCAATTTGAAATTATCATAAATGTCTTAGTCACCTCTTTTCGCTTCATTTGAATAACTATGTCATGTGTCTACGGTCATTATAATTTTTCAGTGCGGGAATCGACTTTAGCAGTCCGAATCTGACGTCTGACGTCAGATTCTGACGACCAAAAACGGTCCCGCGCTGAAAGGGTTTATATATGTATATGCTGTACATTGTAAGTGAGACAACCGAATAAATATAAGCATCACACAAATCAATATACATAAACAAGCTTCAGTCCTCCTGTTTTGGCACTGACATAAATCGAGATGTGGTGCCAATCAATTAGAACTTAGTCTTAAATCGCGAAACACTGATAAGCACCGAGACTTAATTTCTCAAATCTTGGTAAAGTTCAGTAAATTGAAGTTGTATATAAAGACATTTATTTAAAATCACTTTTTATAAATTTGCATACTCTCAATATTATTTCTTTATTGTCGGATGATAAAAGTTGGCTAAACTTGAAGACACTGGGGTTTTGTATATACAAATTTGGTAAGAATTATTTGCTTAGGCCGTTCAAAAATTGGCATTTAATGACACAGTGATATTCGTTGCCGAGCTGGTTGCTTCCAGTAGAGGATAAAGCCCGAGGAGCTCTACATTCTTAGTGGTGGGAAACTAGCCCATAGGCCTACCATGATAAATGGTCTGTACTTGATCTGCAATAGCTCTCCATTCCCGGCTTAGCATGTACTGGTCGGACAAAGCAAATAATGTAGTGGTGTGTTTTAATAATGGTTGCATGCACGAATATGGCGAGGAAGGTAGAGAACCTACCACGTTCTACAGGCAGCTTATGGTGACTAGTTCTGTACTCGAAAAATGAAAAAGAAAAAACGTTAAAGGTGATCTATCACCCCTTATATGGTATGAATAATTATGTCCTTAAATGGGGTGATTGGCTATCATGTGACCCTCTCAGTGGGTCACATGATAGCCAATCACCCCATATAAGGAAACACTTGTGCCCCCATCTTGTGGCAACTTTGATTTATTTGTCACAAATGTATTCATACTATATAAGGGGTGATAGATCAGCTTTAAACATGGCTCTAATTTGAATTCATGCTCAAAACTTCCAGACAGAGTATACAGTACACAGCCGTGGATCCGGGCTGAAATTTCGTACCACCTTTCAAAGAAAGACATGTCCAATCCCACGAGACAATACACATATTAGCTGACTTAGGCAAGTATTATTTATTGAATTAAATCTCTCTGTAATCTGAGTTCATTTCTCAGGTAGTTCCGTCTTTTTGATGCATATTCTGTAAAACCACCACACAGCATTTATCACAAAAGGTTGATGAATTAATCAGGGGCTCTGCGAACATGTACAGCAAACATAGAACTAATGTTGGTGTAATGTAATGTAATCTGCGACGCTGACCCAACATTCACCCTAAAAATGCTGAATTATGTTTGTATAAACCATGGAAACCAAAGGGTTTTTTAATTTGAAAGCAATATAAATGTCTTAGTCAGCTCTTTCCGTTTCATTTGAATACCTATGATATGGCTCTACGACCATTATAACTATTTTAATTGTTACAGTATGGGGATCGACTTTAGACGTCAGATTTTGACGTCTAAGTTCGATCCCCGCGCTGTAGGGGTTAACCCTTTCAAGCCTGAGTTTACCATTGTCATCTTCATCCACTACAAGCCGTGAATTGCTGTCGTAATTCTCGACTTGTAGTGGATGAAAATGATTTGATGTGGTTTAAAAGTAAAAGAAAATTGTCATGTATTGGTAAACCAGTTTCATGGAGATTTTCCTCGCAAAACCGCTAGTTGTAGGAAAATTAGGTCTGTTTGCACGGATATAAAATGATGCTTTAATGCATCATGAGGGCTTAAAGGGTTAAACCACCATTGTGTGCCGTCCGCCGTGAGCTGCTGCGGACAATATGGACGTAATGACCTTGATCTCCGAGATCATAATGCACATACACCGGACAACTCTTCCTCTGGCTTTGTCTCCACAACCAGCTGTAGCCATATAACCATCAAGTGCTAGGGTTTGTTAGAAAGCCAACGATAATGGCGACTCTAATTTAATTGGAACGATGCATTATATCCTTAGATAATGGAGACAATGTAAACAAAGTACTTGAATCACTTTCTCGTCTTTTTCAAGGTTGGAATATAAGGTAGTTTTCATGAACGTGATTTTCACTCGCTCGTTCGCTCGCTCGTTCGCTCGTTCGCTCGCTCGCTCGCTCGCTCGCTCGCTCGTTCACTGACTCACTGACTCACTGACTCACTCACTCACTCACTCACTCACTCACTCACTCACTCACTCACTCACTCACTCACTCACTCACTCACTCACTCACTCACTCACTCACTCACTCACTCACTCACTCACTCACTCACTCACTCATTATAATTACGTGTGTTTTGATATAACACGTGTCTGTGTAAGATGACCCTTCTTAGGGACACAGGTCACTCACAATGACAGACCAGCAGATGGGAAGCAGGAAGTCTTTCCCTATTCCGGTTTGTAATCCTATATCCCGTCGGGGACATCGTGGCTCATATTCAATGTCCACTGAACTTCTGGATAACATCAGCAATGCAAAACTTCACATGATGTTTGCATTATAGCGTCTATGTCGCTGCTCTTTTATGATTCATTTTTATTAAATCCACCAGAATTGCGTTCTACATTCATAATTATAAGACTGGCATACAGCATAAATGCACCAATTAACATTTTTGTAAAAGTATTGGTAGTGAGATGGGTCCAAGGCACTAGTTAAAGAGCAACATGTCACTATTAATGGCGTGACTAATATCTCTGTATAGGTTATAGCCCTAGGAGCTCTACCAACATCCTTAACTGTGAAAAGGTCGAGGCCGAATAAGTCGATGGCGACGAGAAGCACTAGTGAAGAACAACGCTGCGGAAAGGCATAAGTCGATGGCAACAATAATAGCACGAGATAGATGGCAGGGCAAAAAATGTGGTCTGATGATAGATGAAGGGAGATGTGGTGATAACAGTACAACTTAAAGGTCCGACGAAAAACGATGTGGACTTTGAACAGATGCACTGAATAATGTGAAACACTTGAGAAGAAATGATGGGATCTGGCATAAGTCGATGGTGGCAAAATTAGCAGGAGAGATAAGGAAAGGCAAATTTGTGGTCTGAAAATATATGTGGTGAGTGACAATGCAGCACTAGTAAAGACCAATGTCGCGGTCTGGCATAAGTCGATGGTGGCAATAATAGCAGGAGAGAGATGCCAAGGCAAATTTGTGGTCTGAGTATATATGTGGTGAGTGAAAAAAATGCAGCACTAGTGAAGACCAATGCCGCGGTCTGGCATAAGTCGATGGCAGCAATGATAGCACTAGGAGAGTGGTGCAGCCCGTGACAGTCCATAACAGCCAATTTGCCAACAGCTTTCCAGTCAGTTACCTGCTCGCCACAGACTGCAGTCAAACCGTCCACTTAACCGCTGCGCTGATGTCGCCAAATACAAGAGCGGTTCAATGATGGGCCAACGTCGTAGACGGTGGCCCAGAATTGAGTTTCTCTTTGCCATGTATCAGTTGAGATAGCCTATTAGTGGAACAAAACTTGCAATATAATAAGAAAGAGATAATAAAGCCAGATATGAATTGCCAGACGGATTTATTGGCTAGATATATTGGTGAAGCTCTATTGATGCAGCGTGAGAGAGCATGGCCTATAATTATATTAATGGGTGATGCATGACGTGGGGATTAAAGGGTGGTGCTGTCCTGACAAGGAGCAATCTGGTTGGTAAAGGAAGGGCGAGACTGCCAATAACAGACTATAAACATCCACAGCCACCACGTGACGTGTCGTCAGCCAATCAGGGCCCAGGCAGATGACAGTTAACGAGGGCGTCGTTTTTGCGGGTATCAATTTGTTCGGCGCTTATCTATTTAGGCGTTAGATACAGCCTATAACAATTGCCACATCACCACTAGCGTTGGCTTAATGCTGGTCTGAAGTCGGCCGAATTGTGTGTCAATGCTGTACTTTAGCTAATTAAAAAATGAATTTATATCACGTTTTGGAAAATTGACCACCTTTTGACGGATTCTCACGTCTCTAGACGTCAGATTCTCACGTCTCTAGACGTCAGAATCTCACGTATCAAGTGCAAGGTTATATGTTCATGCTGAAGTCCATTGCATTCATCTGTTACATAACAAGAACATGTGAAAAATTCATAGTGGAGATAAATGTCAAGTATATAAAAAATCACGACGTATTTATAAGCTTTTATGTTGCGGGATATCTAGTCCATTTGTTACGCGAAAAAAATTATAGGAGAATTAAATTCAAAGTTTATGAATGAGAGCATGAACAAAGTGTATACCCTAGTCTAAAGGTTCATTGTGCCCATTGCGTTTCTCGGTCTCGGCGGTTTGAAAGAAACAAAAATATTTCTTCCACATGCACTCGTAAAACTCAATATTGTGGGGAGCCTCCGTGACCGCGAGGTAGCGTGCTCGGCCTGAGACCGCTAGGGTACCAATTTCGAATCCTGTGTTTGGAGGGCAGTTTCATCTCATTCATCTCACCATTCTCAGAAGGTTCTCCTGGCCCAGTTTAGCCTATATGTGCACAAAGGTGGCCCAAAAGCCCGATTCATTTCATTTTCATTTATATGTTGCGGGACATATAGTCCATTTGTGGTACGCGAAAAAAATTATGGGAGAATTAAATTCAAAGTGTATGCATGAGAGCATGAGAAAAATGTTTACCATAGTCTAAAGGTTCATTGTGCCCATTGCGTTTCTCGGTCTCGGCGGTTTGAAAGAAACAAAAATGTTTCTTCTCCATACACTCGTAAAACTCAGTATTGTGTGGAGCCTCCGTGACCACGAGGTAGCGTGCTCGCCCTGAGAGCACCCTGGGTACGAATTTCGAATCCTGTGTGGAGGGCAGGTTCATCTCATTCATCTCACCATCCTCAGGAGGCTCTCCTGGCCCAGTTTAGTCTATATGTGCACAAAGGTGGCTTGAAACCCCCATTCATTTCATTTCATTTGTATACCATAGTCTTAAGGTTTATCGTGCCCATTAAAAACGCTATGTAAGCTTAGATTTCGGCAAAATTAGGTCCCCGAAATTTTCTATGGCCTTTCGTCTTCTGTTACATTTTCTAAATGCGATCCTGTGAATGAGTGAATGAATACAGGCGGCTCCAGGTTTCAGTTATACAAATGCATGGTCTACTCTGGGAAACAAAAACCCTCCTGACGATAGTGGGATGAAGGCGATGACTCTGCCCTGCTGCCTTAGAAAAATAAAACACTGGCGATCCGATGCCGAGCATACTACCTTTCGGTCACGGACATTCCCACATTTGTTGTTTTTTACGAACAGAACTCAAGTTTTTTTACAGTCTTCTCATTGATGTTCGGTCGGCCGATGTTTCCCATTTGTGTAATCCAGTTTGAAGTGCTAAACTAAGTAGTGAAGTGGCTTAGCAACATTATATTTACTTGCTGTACAAAAGTGCCATTTTTTACACAAGCAAAAGAACATGTACGGATAAAAAAAAAACTTGCTCCAAAATAATTAATTTTCACAAAAGTTATGATGTGATAAAGAATTTGATAGTATGTTCACGTTTTTATCAAGCTTGTTGGCATAGATGGGAGATAAACATGTTCAAGCACCACACGGGGGGGGGGGGTGGTGTATCAGTAAAAAGGTCATCGCTTGGGATCTAAGCATTTTATGTAGAATGACATTATAAATAATAGTGTTATTATAATAGTGACAATATAATATCACACTTTACGACACGTATGTTACATTATACAAAATGACATTATAATATCGCACTTGACGACACCCAGTAGCGTCCATTCTAAAGGTCATCTTTGTCACAGGGGATTGCAAAAGGTTACAACGCAGGTGAACGGAGAAGTGAAGAAAAAATGTCAATCTAATAAATGCCCTGCTAAGAGGAATGCGTGCTCACATCTCATGTATCATATCAGTCAGTGCGGAGATCGACCTTAGACACCAGAATCTGACGTCTATAGACTTCAGACGTGCGGGGATCAACTTTAGATGTCAAAATCTGACGTCTATAGACGTCAGATTCTGACTTCTAACGTAGACCCATAGCATAGGTATTTAAACGAAGCGGAAACCAACTAAGGCATTTATGGTTATTTCAAATTGAACAAGGGAACACTTAGAGATGAGCTGGACAGATTGGATTTTTGTTTATGTGATTCTATATAATGTGTTGTACCAGTTGACTTTTTCTATCAATTCCCCAATCATACAAATCTAACGTTATTCGTCAACCAAATGATTGAGAGATGTATTGTGTTTATAATTTTCAGGTTGTACTGCATTTATATTTGGTCCTCAATGCAGTTTCATAGGGGAAGGAAATCTGACGAAGTACCAAGTGGACAGGTGACGAAGTTCTGCCAGAAAAAGAAACGATAAATCAATTTGTACGTATAAATGCTATACAACAGTTTGCAATACTGGCTCAATATTATACAAGCATTGGTTCAACGCCTCGTGTTTGCTTGGTGTCCATTGACCGTTTTCATTGACTGGAACGTTTTCTATCTCAGATCAAGGAGGTTATATATTATATAGGTGAAGCTCTTGCAGTTCCCCTGAGTAAGAATGTTATATTATAACGTTCTTGCTCGGATAGAGAACTGAAGATAGTCGAATACGTTGAATAATCTGAGAGGTTTTCTTTTTAAAGCGAGACTCAACGTGCTGCAAACATAAATGTAGCTTACTGAGCTAAAAAGATTGCCATTCTCCCACAATGTGACATTCCTGTTTAAAGGTTTAAAGGGACTAAATCAAGCTAAAATCATAAAAATAATCGGTGATTTTATTTTGGTTTCTTAATATGATCATATGATGTAAACATTTCTATACACTAGAACTGCAAAAGTTATTTTTATTTCTGTGCTGCGCATTTACCAGTTACCAGTATTTCCTATTTTGGACATGCATGTCAAAAATAAGAAATGGGAATTTCGATTCTAAGCCTAACTGGTAAATGCGCAGCACAAAAATGAAAAACTTTATGAGTTTAGCCTGATTGATTCCCTTTAAGTTTAGGGTTAGGGTTAATGCTTACCGAGCTGAGAAGCGTGCCGTTTTTCCACACTGTGACATTCCTAGTCATCTGTAGGATGGCGACTCCCATGTTGCATCTGATGCCAAATGAGATGAGAAAGCCTAGACTACTGAGCACGGCCAGCCTGAAGCGGGTTGTACAGTTACAGGGACATCTGAGTGTACACTTGTCACATATGGTGTACGCTGAGCGAGGGCCGTGTTTAGGTACAGTGTCCTCCGATACCTCGTCCAGCTCGTCATACTTAGCGAACCCCATCTCGTCTTGGCTCTTCCCTCGTAAGCTGCAACAGAGAAAGTAGGAGATAAATTACGAACGAAAATTACGAGCCGCAGTACGAGAATTATCTCGCCATGGGCATGGCTTTTGCCTCGTAAGCTGGAACAGACAAATCAGGACATCAATTAGAAACAAAAATATCTGCAGTAACAAAATTATCTTGTCCCGGCCCACTTAAGCTGATGAAACAGAAAAATTAGGAGATAAATTAGGAATGAAAATAACGAGCTGCAGTGGCTAAATTAGGGTCATATACACATTACTGCGAAGGCAAACAGCACTTTCTGTTAACTCGAAAGGTAAGCAGATACTGCGTTTTACATTTGAGGTATAGATCTAGACAGTTATATATAGAGATTATTTTTGCATTTTTGAACGTGAGCAGCCGGCAAAAATATGTTAACCTAGTTTCAAATGGATCAAATACATCGTCCTCCAGCGACGACACTCACAACATCAAGCCGGAGCCTTTAGGCGAGTGCATTATTTTGTGATTTGTGCTGAGGTCAGCCGAGCTTGCCATCCCAACGATACAGTGTGTATATAATCTTGGATCTTTATTTAAATTAAGGCGAACTACTGACCATCGTTGAATTGACAGTTGTTTCACACTCTATTTCCAATTAAAATTAAACAAATAAGTGGGGACATTTCTGACCAAAACTGACCAGATGTAGAATCCAATTAGAGTGTATTTGTATATTGAGACAACCATATATAGTCTTGGCCGTTCCCAACTAAAATGAAACTATGATGACAGAAAATTAATTGGGAGCAAAACTGTAAGCAAAGGCTGCCGCTTAATTAGTAGTATGCCTAAATTTAGTTTGGTAGTGTAGTTTTGGCTCGTGCACCGACAGAGGAGTTAAAATAGCCGTGAGTGCGTCACTATTACGACTTTAGTCACGTAACGAGCTGGATATGTATTGCTTCAGACTGAAATGGGGGACGGTTGCCTATATTTGACTTTCTTCTGAAGGCAGTTTCATCTGATTTAATTTTTGTTCAATTGCTAAATTGTATTCAATATCATTGCAGTTGAAATCAGTTTGTATTTCATATTTAATCTGCCGTAACGCATTTACGTCAATATTCTCAAGGTCCATTTAATTAGTCCAAGTTTGACAAAATCGCATGTAAGAGTAAGATTTGGAGAGCATATTAAGAATAACACTTAATTTAAAAAAAATAATTTTGGTAGAAGTTCAGTTAATCCAATAATTCAATCTCATGTGATTTTTCATTAATAGGAATATTTTTCGTCATTTGAAAAAATGAAATAAAATGAATGGGGTTCTAGGCTACCGTTTGCACATGTAGGCTAAACTTGGCCAGGATAACCTCACGGAGGCTCCCCACAATATTGAATCTTTACGAGTGATCGGGGGAAACTTGAAGGTCAGAGCGGGGTTCGAACCCGCGATCTCCTACTTTCCAAGCAAGGCAGCTTTAGCCACTGCATCAGAGCCCCAGCCTTTTCGTCATTTGAAGCTGGAAATTGCGTTATCAATTCAGCTTTAAATGAATGAAAAAAAGCAAACAATTCAACAGCACAGATGCTAATCTACCTTGACGCATTTATGAGAGGGGAGGGACATGGTGCAATGGTTAGAGCGTGGCGCTTTGCCAATGTCGCTGCCGGCCGTGCGGTTTCGAACCCCGCTTGGTGCAGGATTTTCATACAAATATCATGTTTCTCCCTTCTCAATCGTGGGACATTGTTTCGATGCTGTGTCTTTGGGGAAGGCACTCCGCCCTCCTTAAATGCTTAACTTGACTCAAGTGAAAATGAGTACCTGGTAGGACAGAGATGGCAATGTGTACGCTAAGCTCATTGTGCCGAAACGACTGAAAGATTGTATGCTCTCCGTGGAGTTGAAATGGCACACGAATGAACAGGTCCAGCAGTGACCATGGGGTAAAATGTAAAAGTCGGATGACGAGTCTTCAGATTTGATATCAGACTACAAACCTTTACCTCTACCTTATGTCGATATTATCAAGGTCAGTGCCAATGAAATTAATATCACATTGGTGTGGCGCTGAATATTATATACCGCTATTCTACACATCCAAGCTATGTGTACATAACCAGATAAATGGAGAGTTCTGTGATATAATAGTGGCGGTAATTGGGCCATTCACACATCACACCGTTACCGAGTCAAGTAGCAACAATACCGGGTATGACGTCACATCACATGACCGGAAAGTTAGTTTGGGATTTCCCCCAGAGAATCAGGTAATCAATATGCTTTAGGACATAATCTCAGGTGCATTACTACCAGCAAATAGGAAACGTGCGCCGTTACAATGCTGAAATATTTTGTATAAACGATGGAGACCGAAGGGTTATCTTCAATTTGAATTCATCATAAATGTTAGTTA
Source organism: Flabesymbios commensalis (assembly GCA_964017125.1). Taxonomy (NCBI): domain Eukaryota; kingdom Metazoa; phylum Annelida; class Polychaeta; order Terebellida; family Flabelligeridae; genus Flabesymbios; species Flabesymbios commensalis. The sequence goes on along the minus strand of OZ024914.1, from coordinate 9,854,982 downwards.
GATCTTTCTGATTCATTTGAATATGTTATGGGTCTACGGCCATACGGCCATAGTGCGGGGATCGACTTTATACGTCGGAATCTGGCGTCTACAGACGTCAGATTCTGGCGTATAAAGTCGGTCCCCGACCTAGAAGGGTTAAATCGACATTTGGATCAAACAAATTATTGGCAGGTGATACACTTCCAGCCCATTGTGGTTCATTGTTGGGCCACCGTCTGCGACGTTGGTCTAACTATATATCAACATCTGATCAATGGATAATCACGTGTTAATGTGTGTTACGATACCTGATCGTCATGACATAACAGATTACAGCGGGGTGGCTTACTGTCCCCACATTGTCGTGTGATTCCATGATTGACTGAACGAATAAATGAATAAATGAATGAATAAAAGAATGAATGAATGAATGAATGAATGAATGAATGAATGAATGAATGAATGAATAAATGAATGAATGAATGAATGAAACAATCAATCAATCAATCAACCAAACAATAAATTAATAAATTAATCAATCAATCAATCAATCAATCAATCAATCAATCAATCAATCAATCAATCAATCAATCAATCAATCAATCAATCAATCAATCAATCAATCAATTAATCAATCAATCAATCAATCAATCAATCAATCAATCAATCAATCAATTAGTAAATCAACCAATCAATCAATTAATCAATCAATCAATCAATCAATCAATCAATCAATCAATCAATCAATCAATCAATCAATCAATCAATCAATCAATCAATCAATCAATCAATCAATCAATCAATTATTCAATTAATCAATTAATCAATTATTCAATCAATCAATTAATAATGAATTGATGATGAATGAATGAATGAATGAATGAATGAATGAATGAATGATGAACAAATTAATGAATGGCTGAGTGAATAAGCGAATTGAATTAATGAGTGACAGAATGAATGACTGAATGAATGAATGAAAAGAGGAAAGAATGAATGAATGATGAATGAATAAATGAATGATTGAATGAATGAATGAATAATTGAATGAATGAATGAATGAATGAATGAATGAATGAATGAATGAATGAATGAATGAATGAATGAATGAATGAATGATTGAATGAATGAATTACCGAATGCATAAATGAATAAATCAATAAATGATTGAATAAATAAATATTTAAATGACTGGCTGACTGACTGCATAAATAAATGAATTAATGTTTTTTTAGGTCGTGCATGGGCACTGTGTAGGCTAGATTGAAGTCCACCAGTTTTGATCCGTGAAATTCTAAGTGAAAACAATAATAAGTTAATTATTTTTTATAATGCTAGGAGCTGCGCTTCAGATCTAGTTTGAAGCCTCGTGCAGATCGCCATCTATTACGGCATCACGTTTGTGGGTTATTACGTGGCCCCGTGACGGAAATGAGTCTCCAGCGCCGCCTAGTGAATGTGTGAGTAAGTCAATAAGCGCACGGCGTGACGTCAGGCGGCCCGCGCCTGCGCACACCGGGGTGTTTGACTAATGACGACCGCCTATTGTAGACTCAGACACAGGCACAGACCAGAAGCAGACAAGAATGTCCCAACTTCACGATTCATTTCTCAGCAGAAAACCAATAAAAATGGCCACATTTAAACGATCTATGACGCCGAGTTTGACGGCGTGCTTTTCAATATGCGCCAGTGTTGTGGTATCATAAACAGAGGTCTGATGTAGTGTGAATGTCCTGCTGCTAACCCTTACAACGCCGATATTTTTATATAAACCTTAGCAATAATCAATATAATTAAAGGACTGATTTTTTTATGGAAACCTCGTTATCAAAGGTTGTTTTTTTCAATTTGAAATCATCATAACTGTCTTAGTTAGCTCTTTCTGATTCATTTGAATACCTATGTTATGGGTCTACGGCCATTAGAGATATTTTTAATCTTACAGTGCGAGGATTGACTTTAGTCGTCAGAATCTGACGTCTACAGACGTCAGTTTCTGACGACTAAAGTCTCTCTCCGCGCTGTAAGGGTTAAGTAAATTTATTGAAATTTTTAACCACTTCAGGTTGTGTCTCGCTACCGCGATCCACACAACATGAAGTGGTTGAAAATCACTGATATTTGTTCAATTTGAGACCAAACATCTACAACTGTTGATATTTGAACATAACATTCCCAGTAACAGTGAATTAATCGGCTATTACAATTGACTAAGCACCAAAGGCTCTTTTTTAAATTTGAATTCATAATAAATATGTCAGTTAGTTCTTCTGCTACATTTGAATACCTATGGTATGGGTTTACGACCATTATACGACTATTATTAATTTTTAAATTATTTCAGTGTGGGGACTGTCTCTAGACGTCAGAATCTGACGTCTACATACGTCATATTCTGACGTTTAAAGTCTATACCCGCGCTGAAAGGGTTTATATAGCTATGAAACCGCGAGATGAAAGTCTGCATGGTTATTGTAACTATGTAATGATAATTGTAAGACTTCATAAAAATAACCCAAACTGGATGACATTTTTAATAACATCTTTAGAATAATTATTGTAATGAAAAATTGATAATAGGTTTAGATACCAAATTGCCTCTTTCTTGTTTCTTAACCCTTCTCGCTGTTACGGACACAACTGGGTTTGATCATAAATTAAAGGGACATGCCCAGATCTAAAATCATCAAAAAATCGGTGATTTTCTTTTAGCTTATTAATATGACCATATGATGTAAACATGTCCATAGACTAGAACTGCAAAAGTTTTTTCATTTTTGTGCTGCGCACTTACCAGTTCGAAATTCCCGTATTTCTTTTTTTTGACATGGTTGTCAATAATTAAAAATCAGGAAATTCGTCTGTATATCTAGCCTAACTGGTGAATGCGCAGCACAAAAAATAAAGAAGACTTTTGCAGTTGTAGTCTATGGACATGTTTACATCATATGGTCATATTTAAAAGCTTAAAGAAAATCACCGATTTTTTTATGATTTTAGACCTGGGCATGTCCCTGACACAACATTAAAACAGCATTGGCTCATCGTCTCCTGATTGGTGTGAGGCGGCTGTTCTGACGTCTATCACTGAACAATACAGCAGTCAAACGGGTGACACAGGTGAAGTCATTCAAAATTCATGGCTCTATTTGTACCTTGTTGATCAGACAAGTGAGTCTTTGGCCTTTATAGTTAACCCTTGTTCTCCTAGAACCGTCGATGTACGGTTTACATTAACCCCTGTGCTGCTAGGCGCGTACATAAATATACAGTTTACATTAACCATTGTGCTGCTAGGACCTTATTTATACGGTTTACAATAACTGTTGTACTGCTGCACCCCCGTATATGCATACATTTTACATTAACCCTTGTGCTGCTAGGCCCGTATATATAGATTTACCGTTGTGCTGCTACACCCCGTACATATACGGTTCACATTAACCTTTCTGCATGTTGGACCGTATATAAGCTCCAAATGAATGAAAAATTGAAACAAATGATTTAGAAGACTACAGGATAATAACTGATGGGTTAACCCGTATAGTGTAAACGGTCGACTAGTCCCATTAATAATGCACAGCGCAGGTACATTAGTGCCATAACCGCATGATGCATGCCGTAATAGTGTATTACTAGCGGATAGTTGGTGCATCAAATCTGTTGTTATGTTTGGATGACGGGCTATACCACTGCGCATGAATGAGTGAATTTCGCTTCACGAAGGAGCGAGCAGCGCAAAGCCCTGCGCGAAATTAACGTCGATACGCTGGTTTGAGCCTAAAATCAACTAGGCCGCCATTAACGTTATCGCTTAGTCACATTGAGAGGGGAGAAACAAGGATACTTCTCAAAAAGACCCAAATAGGATGGGGTTCGAACCAGGTGCTCTACCAATGCGCCACATCCCCTTCTCTGTGGCTTCACGTCACTTTCTGCACTTTGAGGTCACCTTGCATACTATGGCCTGACTGATGACGAAACATGGTCTATATTTATCTATTGGTCTTCCCAGTAAACACAAAACATTTTGTATAACATTTGTACACTGCTGGCCCAACGTCGAAGACGTTGGGCTGACGTTGTACAAATTTTCTACAAATGTGTAGGGTTTCTGAGTTTGCTATGCATTCCCGGGTCGTTGTATACGTTATTAAAACATTTGGTTGGGGACACTTGAATCACAATCGGCCAATTGGAGAAAAGTTTCAAGCAGAGTCAAACTAAGGCTGACCAATCACAGCCAACGATTATGAGACCAGTTTCTGGCCTATAACAAAAACGGTATTATCTTAGGTAATATCTTTATTATTTTATAATAGTTCAGGACTGTTATTCACAGTTGTATGACACGTGAATCGTGCCGCGTATATATCGTTCAAATAAACAACATGTATTAACATATCAAGCGGGAACTAAATATAGAACAAGTTTAAAAAAAGGGAATTGTTGAATTCAACAGATTATTCATGTTCAACCACATCATGAGCGCATAGTTAAAAGCGTATGGAATGTAAAGGGTCGCTGTCCGAATCACGTTGTGAACTGTGAAGCCATACACTCCAATAGAGTGACACAGGTTGATTCCTTTTGTTATGTTCTCTGGTCCAGAATAGAATTGAACGACGAGTTTATACAGATAAAAATATATTATTCTCATCACGTTATAAAGTCTCTGTGTTTATATCCAATACAAATGTATATCTAATTTAAATTAGGCGGGTCGTCGTGATTCGATGCGTAGCATGATCAACGTTCCAGCGAGTGGGGTCTGTTGCAATGTAAATATTATTAATCCGTAAATCTAAAAGGCTATGTAGTGTTATCATCATCTCTAAAAATCTATTTAACTGTTCTAATTTGAAACCTTTCGGCGACAGCTGGATGAAAACAATATTATATTAATCCATTATTAATCATCGTCCAAAAGTAGGACTAATCACCCCCAGTCGAAATTTCGAATCATATAGATACATTCCGTTAGTTTTCTATAATGTACTATTCTCACGTGTCTGTCAAAAGATCAGCATCAGTGGCCTTCAATTCAATTCTGTTTTTTTTTCAAAGATGTTTATGAGAAGGATAATGAGGTTTATATTTATATCGTAATGTTGTTAGTCACCGCTACATTCCTCGTAATCATTCCGTACAAATAGGTTAGCATATCCATTAAAAAGCATAAAAGTGTCTTCCTTTTACTACAATCTACAGCTGGTGTTATTTGATAGCATGATAGTTCTACAAATAATTACAAATCATGGACAGCTACAGTAACAAATACAGTTTGGCGAGTTTTATTTTTTAATCTTTAACCCTCTGCGTCGTGTAAGTGAGATACAAATTAAACCCTTTTAAGCCTGAATTTACGATTGTCATCTTCATCCACTACAAGCCGCGAATTGCTATCGCATTTCTCGACTCGTAGTGGATGAAGATGACTTGAAGTGAATGACAAATTGAAGGATTTTGTTGAAACAGTTTCATGATAATTCTCGTTCTAAGACATCATGTGTAGGAGATTAGGTCTGTTTTCAGAGATGTAAAATGATAATATCCCAGTAAACACAAAAGATTTGTATAACATTTGTACAACGTTGGAAGAACGTCGAAGACGTTGGGCCAGCGTTGTACAAATGTTATACAGATGTTTTGTGTTTACTGGGATGAGACCTTATGATGCTTTAACCCCTAACCCTTAAAATACAACGCTGAATGATTTTTTCTATGAACTATGGAAATCAAAGGGTGTTTTCAATTTACAATCATCATAACTGTCTCAGTTAGCTCTTTCTGATGCATTTGAATACCTTTGTTATACTTTTGTTATGGGTCTATGATCATAAGAAAATATTTTAGTTCTTTTAGTGCGGGGTTCGTGTTTATGCGTCAGAATCTGACGTCTACAGACGTCAGATTCTGACGCATAAACACGAACCCATGCCAAGCGCCAAGCACAAATATCGTTTTTAATCTGTTTTAATAGCAGGGTAATTTATTGTCATTTGGGAATGAAATGAGTGTTTAATTTTCAAGACTTGCAAATGTTTTGTTTCGAATTAAACATATATGAGTAATTTTAACTCACTTGAAGTTGTGGGTTGCGGTAGCGAGACACAACTCCAAGTGGGTGGAAATTTAAATGGAAATTTAAATTATATAACTTAGCACTTCAAAGGTTAAAGAGTTAAATGTTTGTGGATGAAAAAAATGAGGATATAAATGAATTAAAAACACTCACGAAAGAAAACTAGTCCAATTTCGATACCAGAACTTCATATCAGATGATTGTGCTCTGGCGGAGTGACCGTGGTGACCTATATGAGGCTTGTCACGCCGAGTATAAGTCCGCCCGGACGTTAATCCCTGCGTGATAGCCTCGTTCTCAATACCACGAGCACTTACTGCGTCACGTGCACAGATAACTGTCTATTATATATCCGCGGCTACGGTGGCGCCACCCCTGATTGCGCGGCGGTTGCTGTCAGACTCCTGCAGGTACCTGGAGACTATACGGGTGTACATGGCGAGCACGCTTTTAATCTACTCCCTATACAAACTACATGATGAGAATACGAGACTACACTGAGACCAGTATGTCTGCACGCACGCGACAACTCATAGATGTGACCACATCCCAGCAAACACAAGACATTGGTTTCATGTGGAGCCAGTGTCGTAGACGCCGGGCCAACATTAAACCAGCATTGGCTCAACATCTTGCGATTGCTGGGACAATGTGTGTTCACGTGAAAATTCCAAAGGCAGTTACTTAACAATTTACATATATACACAAAGCAATGGTGACGTCAATATAACCTCTGAGACTTAGAAAATCTCTCTAGCGTTGTGATACATTGATATTTCGTCGCCTTGGATATGAAAGGGTGTATCTGCCATGTCACAAAGCTGCAGACGGACAAACCTTTCCATATCCAACGTGACTAGTGAGGCTTCATTTCTCTTGTAGAGTTATATGAGCATGGTAGATGAATAAGGTAAACAACTAAGAATAAACGAGCAATATAATGTATAAATAATAAAATGAAAAGATGAATGAATCGATCAATTAATAAATGGTTCGACAAATCATTGAAAGAAGCAAGAATAAGCAAACGATTGATCGATTGCGATCAATTCAATGAGTCAGTAGATCAGAGCAAGGCTTCAGCCACATGTCTCTGAGGGCATGGTGAATGAATGAATGAATGAATGAATGAATGGCATGTTTTTAGGTAACCTCTGTAGTAAGCCTAATGGATATTTTAACACGTTAACATTTAACAGTTTAAAGCGCCAAATTAAATAATTTGAATTTTCACGCACTTGAAATTGTTTCTCACTACCGCGACCCACAACTTTATCTAGATGAAATTACCCATATGTGTTTCAAGTGGGTGAAATTATCAATATTTGTTTGATTTAATTAAACACACATTTCGTTCCCAATAACAGTGATTTAATCGGCTCATAAAAAGAAGTGAAAATGACTATAGTCGGCGATTAGTCTTGCCGCGGCGATCAAAGGGTTAAAGTCGGATTCACATTAACCGTGGTGAATGAATTTCGCCGATTTCTCAGTCAATTCTCAACAAATTTTCATGACATTTTCCACACACTATCTTCTATTCATGTCGTGACTACGCTGAGAGTTTAGCGAAGTTTTGATAAGTATTTAAGAAGTTATACCATTTGACATGTAGTAAATAAATAAAAATGTTGCCCTCTATAAACCAATTACCTTTTCGCAAAATTGTATTACATGTCAAATGGTCTACCTACTAAAATACTTATCAACAATTCGCAAAATTTTCAGGGTAGTCACGACATGAAAATAGTGTGTGTATGATTTCATGAAAATTGGTTGAGAATCGACTGAGAAATACGCGAAATTCAATAATCCTGGTTGATGAATTTAATGTGAATCTGACTATAGAGTAAATCATGGATTGCAACCACAATGTTGAAAGGGCCGCAATAGACGCTATGACAATAAAAGAGTTGTCAGTACCCATAAACACGGGGCATTCACCCAATGCTGTTTCAATATTAGGCCAGCGTCGAGGACGGTGGGCCAACATTGAAACAGCATTTGTTTAATGCCTCGTGTTTGCTGGGTCAACCCTTACAACGCTGAAATATTTTTGAATAAACCATGAAGATCAAAGGTTATTTTTATTTTTGAAATCATCATAAATGTCTTAGTTAGCTCTTCCTGCTTTATTTGAATACTAGTTATGGGTCTACGGCCATTAGAAATATTATAAATTTTTGATTGCGGAGATCGTCTTAATACGTCAGAATCTGATGTCTTTATACGTCAGAATCTGACGTATAAAGACGTCAGATTCTGACGTCTAAAGACGGCTCCCGCGCTGAAAACGTTAAGCAATAAAAAGATACGATAAAAGAGTAATCAAGCTATGAAACCACAGTCAAAGTCCTGGAATTAAGGAACCACAAAACGTACTACAGCAATGAAAACATTATGCAAAGTCGAACAAATTGCTAGCTATATGGAAGTCACAACGGACGCCACAGCGACGAAAGCGTCAGTGGAAGTCATAAGGGAATTGTTTGCTTGCCCAACCACACGGCACGCAACGATAGGTCAGATTGCTGGGCATTGTCTAAAAGACAAATCATGTCCCTGACGGATTCGTGATTGGTAAACGGTGTGCACGGGGGGGGGGGGGGGGGTGTGTGGATCAGAGGCACTGTAAATATCAGAGGGCACCAAATAACCAGAGTTTGAGCGGTTCTGATGGGTATATATTCAACTCGGGTGAACGAACAAGCATTTATTAATAGGCATGTAAATGTAACATTAAAAATCAGAGTCAACACTGTAGAATTTCGCACCTTATGGAAAAAAACCGCTTGTAAATCGCTGTATTATCTGATTATTGGTTGAGAAATTCATCTTAGAAACGTGACATTTGTTGTCGAAGCGGTACAACTTCTACATTTTTTCTTACAGTTCTCTACTTCTACACTTGGAATGCTTGTTCGTTCACCCGGGTTGTATCATATTCCTTGGCTGTATTGAACGAGTTACAGATCGCACGGCTCACAATATTTCGCAAACTCACGGAGTTTGACTGCGACTTCTATGAAATCATTACAGAAAGCATTTTACGTAGTTTCCGTCCTTGAGTTTGCAAATAACGGAGTCTCTGTTATTTATTTCTAATGTGCAAGCAAATTGTCGCCTCGGAGCTAAAGGATCCTATCTGACACTCGTCAGAGTGGCAGATAGGATCCTTTAGCTCCGAGGCGACGAAATAGTGTCACACATTCGCAGAAATACCGTTAAAAATATAGGGTAGACACGATACGAGCTAAAATAACACTCTTGTTCTCTGGGTTATTTTCATTTTAGATGTGTAAAAAAAGTGCTTACATTGTTTCCAGAAATAGCGGGAAAATGTAGCTGAAATAGCCTTCCTATCTGAGAGGATGTCCCCCAGATCAGAGAATATCCCCCAGAAATCCCACTGTTTTTTGTCCAATGTAGCTGATCAATGGCAATCATTAGGCCTAATAGATGGAGGGTCCATATTCTTACAAAAGTCTATATAAAGAACATTTATGTAATCGTGCATCTATTTATATCCCTTTTATTAACCGTATATTTTCAATCATTTGTACATTCCACGTCTATGTAAATTCAAGCGCTCAGTCAATTCTCGAGCGATTTTTATAAAATTTTGCAATGATAATTTTCTATTCCTTTGGTAAAAACACAGTAAAAATTCAAAATTGTATGAAGAATTATAGAAAATATGCCATTTGACGGCCTCTCTGTAATGTAATACTGGGGTAATGAATTTATCTATAACTTGTCGTGTTCGCTGTGTGAAAAAGCAAGATTATTAAACCCTACAGTGCGGGGATCAACTTTAGGCGTCAGAATCTGACGTCTGCAGACGTCAGATTCTGACGTCTAAAGTCGATCCCCGCACTGTAAGAATTGAAATATTTGTTATGCTCGTAGACTCATAACATAGGTATTCAAATGACGCGGAAAGAGCTAACTAAGACATTTATGATGATTTCAAATTGAAAAAACCCTTTGGTTTCCAGGGTTTATACAAAAATACGTCAGCGCTGTAAGGGTTAAGACGACACAACGCGCCCTTGCTGTCATATGATACCGTATTGTCAGTGCATCAACAGGATCGATGCTCAGGGGATCATAGATTTAACCCTCTAAGCACCTGAGCCACATTCATTTTGGTAAATATGTAGCGCATGCTTTTCATCTATATCTCCGTCAATTGGGCGGGGGCCCTAGGGTAGTGGTTACCACCGCTGCCTTTCACGCCAGAGTCCGGGGTTCGGTTCCCGGTCTCGGCGGATCCAGAAGGGCGGGGTAGCAATAATTATGAAGTATTAAGCACTAGCTACTATATATTATACATCACGCCAGCTGAACCGGGAGCGCATAGTTTTCGATGATTTTTTGGATGATTTCAAATCCAGAACAATTCTCAATGAAGTTGGCAAACAGTTGTAACTTTTACAATACTCATTATAGTTTTGCATTTTTTACGGCTGTTAGGATTAGACTAGAAAATAACTTTTAAAAAATTAAAAAAAAATCGATTGTGAATTGACTGAGAAATCAGTAAAACTCCTGCACTTCTGGTTACCCTGGCGTGGGGTCTAGTGACACATATACGCGCATAAAAACGTTTCAAAGTAACAGATTGTTTCAACTGCACAGTTATTTCAACGTTCCGTTAAAATTTTAAAGTTAAAAAGAACAAAAATGGCATCTGGCCATCAGTAGTTATTCTGATATCTGCTTAGCTATTGATTTAATTTGTAGAAAAAGTCGCAACCAAAGAGTTTATTTTACCTTGAAATCATTATAAATGTCTTAGTTAGCTCTTTCCGATTCATTTGAATACCTGCGTTATGGGTCTACGGCAATTAGAAATATTTCTACTCTTACAGTGCGGGGATCAACTTTAGTCGTCAGAATCTGACGTCTACAGACGGGTGGTGGTTAGCACAGCTGCCTTTCACGCCAGAGTTCAGGGTTCGGTTCCCGGTCTCGGCGGTTTCAAAGCAACAAAAAATGTTTCTTCCCCATCCACGTTTGAAAGTTAGTATTGTGGGGAGCCTCCGTGACCGAGAGGTAGCGTGCTCGGCCTCAGACCGCCAGGGCTCGAATTTCGAATCCTGTGTATGGAGGACACTGTCATCTCAATCATCTCACCATCCTCAGGAGGTTCTCCTGGCCCAGTTTAGCCTATATGTGCACAAAGGTGGCCTAAAGCCCGATTCATTTCATTTCTCCATCAATTATGAGCAGATTTCCAAGAAATTTAGCACAGACAATTTTCAAGTAATATCCTAACGTCGGTAAAAAAAATCGCAAAATGATATTGAACATTGCAAAAGTTAGACCATTTGACATGTAATAGAATTCTAGAATTATATTAATGGGTTTAAAGAGGGACGTCATAATTTCATTTTACAACATGTCAAATGGTCTAATTTTTCAAATATTAAACATAATTTCACGAAATTTTCAGGGACATTAGGACTCTGTTGAAATATGATTTTTATAAAATCACGCATGCATCCAAGAATCATTTTGCATCTCTGAAGATTGACTTAATTGCCTAAAACGTTGATTTAAAAGGGGTTTTTTTGTGTTACTGTTTTGATAATAACAATATGGGTTTTTTTCATTTGCCCCCCCACTTCAGGTCATCTTCATCCACTACAAGACGAGAATTGCGACAGCAATTCGCGGCTTGTAGTGAATGAAGATGACAATGGTAAATTCAGGCTTATAAGGGTTAAAAGGTTACCTGGCAGCTGTGGAATCATGTAAGCCTATAAATGATGATGCTCACTGAAGCGTGTCAATCGCCATACAGCATCTATTGTTCCACTTGACTGGATAGGCAACAGATCAATTCATGGCGTATCCACTGATACACTCATATATGATGGCAGAACAAGCATAATAAATAATTATGTCCTCTAATTATAAGGTCTATGGTTATGATAATTGTGTTTATTGTTATGATAAGACGAGTGTACTGTGTCTATGGTTATGATAATTGTGCTGTGTCTATGGTTATGATAATTATGCTGTGTCTATGGTTAGGACAATAATTTGTACTATGTTCAGGATAATTGTACTATGTCTATGGTTACGATAATTGTACTGTGTCTATGGTTGTGATAATTGTACTGCGTCTATGGTTACGATAATTGCACTGTGTCTATGGTTATGATAATTGTACTGTGTCTATGGTTATGATAATTGTACTGTGTCTATGGTTATGATAATTGTATTGTGTCTATGGTTGTGATAATTGTACTGTGTTTATGGTTATGATAATTGTACTGTGTCTATTGTTGTGATAATTGTACTGTGTCTATGGTTATGATAATTGTACTGTGTCTATGGTTATGATAATTGTGCTGTGTCTATTGCTAGGATAATTGTACTGTGTCTATGGTCATAACCGCATATATATATATCTATATATATATATATATACTTGTACTGTGTCTATGGTCATTACCGCATATATATATATATATATATATATATATATATATATATATATATATATATATATATATATATATATGCGGTTATGACCATAGACACAGTACAATTATCATAACCATAAACACAGTACAATTATCACAACCATAGACACAATACAATTATCATAACCATAGACACAGTACAATTATCATAACCATAAACACAGTACAATTATCACAACGTATATATATATATATATATATAAACGGTTTAAATTAACCCTTGTACTGCTGGAACCGTATATATATGGTTCATATTTCAGATCAATAGAAATATCACTAAATTCTATAAAATATATTTTATTAGATGTTAAGGTAATCCAATAATTCAATA
>OZ024914.1:9680043-9841884 GCA_964017125.1 Flabesymbios commensalis | reverse complement strand
TGAATTCTATAAAATATTTTTAATAGATGTTAAGTTAATCCAATTTTTCAATATTGGCAATGTCTATTTTTCATATATACGAATATTTTTCGTCATTTCAAGCTGGAATTGCCTACGCAATTTCCAGCTTCAAATGCCGAAAAATAGAAACAAATAATTCAGAAGCACAAGGGTTAAAGCGTCACTTTACTAATAAGGGAGAAGAATGCTATGAGGGGAGTGTGTGTGTGTGGGGGGGGGGCGGGGGGTAAAGAGGGGAGTGGGGGTATGAGGGGGGTTGGGTGGTCCATTACATCTATATTACTAATACGACTTACAAAGTAAATGTAGACAGTCTAAATTTAGCCAAGAGTCGTTCATAAATAGATACATGAGATATTAATTAATAATTATATTTAATATTAATAATTTCAGCCGATGTCGTGTGGTCCTTTCGAGTCCATATTTCGTCCCCTTGGAGTAAGAAGGTGCTAAACTGCCACTTTACAAAGTGGCCGTTTAGCACCTTCTAATTCCAAAGGGACGATTTACACCAGCTTTATTTAGAAAAAAAACTCAACCTACCAATGACCGCAACAGTTTTTTTTACTGATTTACAACACTGTTACATTATTCTTCTACACTTATTAGTACTTTTATTTATTGTATTACTTATTTTGTCAAATCAGTATCAAACATAGTAATAACACATAAGCAAATAAAAGTAATTATATTCATCAATACTGCAATTTTGCCTTTTTAAATACTGATCAAATATTTTTTAATTTTTTCAATCACAGAGATATGTCGTTAGTATTTAATATTAATAATTACATTGTTGCTTAAATAAATAAAAAATATCGGTGTAGTTTCCATACTCATAATTGCTCATACAAAATTTTGCCAATGAGAATTGCTACTGCCAATGTATTTTTTTTATATAAAATTTGCATTCCATACATCATAATAAATAGTAAACATCATTCTGATGACACATGTTGTAATTATGTGTGAAATACTATAATTAATGAATAAGAGATAAAGATGGTGAAGAAATTCTGAGTTGCAAAAAAAAACGAGAAATACCCCTTTATTTTCTTTTGAAATCAGACCTTCTGACGTCATTTTACATCATTAAGTAAATCACAAATATTGTTGTTTTCACAGATGAGCATAATTTTAGAATAAAATGAGTTCACCCTTGGATATGAGAGGGTGTATCTGCCACTTTACAAAGCCTTTATTTTCTCTTGAAATCAGACCTTCTGACGTCATTTTACATCATTAAGTGAATCACAAATATTGTTTTTTCACAGATAAGCATAATTTTAGAATAAAATAATTTCGTCCCTTGGATAAGAAAGGGTGTATCTGCCACTTTACAAAGTGGCAGATACACCATTTCATATGCAAGGGGACGACTTACTCTGCTTATTTTGTTAACCCATTAACCCTCACAGCTCTGAAATAGTTTTGTATAAACCATGGAGACCAAAGGTTTTCTCAATTTGAAATCACTATAAATATCTTAGTCAGCTCTTCATCTGAATACCTATGTCATGGGTCTACAACTGTTATAAATATTTATTTCTTTTAGCGCGGGGGTCGATTCTAGACGTCCAGCGCTGAAATATGCTTGTACCCAGAACACACGGGCCATTTACCCAATGTTGTTTCAATGCTGTTTCAATTGAAACAACATGCCCGTATTTGCTAGGTACAAACCAAGGAGCAGAAAGGCTTTTCAATTTGAAATCATCATAAATGTCTTAGTTAGATCTTTCCTATGTCACGGGTCTATGGCCATTATAATATAATTTACTCTTTCTACAGACGGTCCCCGCACTGAAAGGGGTAAATCAATATTAGCTTAAAAGTGATCTATCACCCCTTATATGGCATGAATGAATTATGTCTTTATATGGGGTGATTGGCTATCATGTGACCCTCTCAGAGGGTCACATGATAGCCAATCGCCCCAATCGCTTTAAGGTACGTTCATATATGCGTAAATTGGAATACGAACGCAAACGGGACAAAAATCCTTCTTATGTTATCTTAGTATGTGGGGCGGGGGGCCTGGTGCAGTGGTTAAATATTGAATATTATGGGGAGCTTCAGCATTAAATTGTATAGCGATACCCAAGTCTCTGGCCGTCTGGGCATATCTGGGGGTAAATCCCCTAGACAAACAACATGTTTCTTTCCCGCTCACTCGTAAAGATATATTGTGGAAAGCCTCCGCAACCGAGAGGTAGCGTGCTCGGCCTCAGAGGGCTCGAATTTCGAATCCTGTGTCTGAGGGCAGTTTCATCTCATTCATCTCAGGATAAGAGGTGCTCCTGGCCCAGTTTAGCCTATATGTGTACAAAGGTGGCCTAAAACCTCATTTATTTCTTAGTGTGGGTGTTCACATATACATGTACACGAATAAGATACGATATACAAAAAAATACATAAGAAAGCATTTTGTCGTGCTCGTATTGGTATTCCTGCCTATGTGAATGTAGCCTAAACCTTTCAGCACAGGGATCGCCTTCAGTAGACGTCAGATTCTGACGACTAAAGTCGATTCCCGCATGGAAAGAGTAGAAATAAGAATAATGGTCGTAGACTCATAGTGTTCTAATGGAGCGGAAAGAGCTGACTAAGACATTTATGATGATTTCAAATCGGAAAAAACTCGCCATTGTTTATATAAAAGTATTTCTGTGCTTTAAGGGCTAAAATTATTTTTGTTTCTAGGGGAGAGGATTATATTGGATTGTGAGGTGATTGATTTTCTTTGATCATCTGTGATCATTAATTAATTCCGTCCTCACAGGTGAGCTGTTCATTACTGTCTCTGGGGATTACGGGCGGCTTAGTCTTAGTTCTCATACTCTACATTACTAATATATTAACCCTTAGCCCTTAAAGCGCTGAATTTTTTTATGAAAACCTTGGAGACCAAAGGGTCTTTTTCAATTTGAAATCATCATAAATGTCTTAGTTAGCTCTTTCCGATTCATTTGAATACCTATGTTATGGGTCTATGGGCATTATAAATATTTTTACTTTTACAGTGCGGGGACCGACTTTAGACGTCGGAATCTAACGTCTACAGACATCAGATTCTGACAACTAAAATCGATCCCCGCGCTGTAAGGGTTAACCCTTACAACGCTGATACTGATAAGGCCAAAGGTTTTTTTAATTTGAAATCATCATAAATGTCTTGGAGACCAAAGCGTTTTTATAGTGATAGTGAAATCGTCATAAATGTCTTAGTTAGCTCTTTCCGATTTATTTGAATACTTATGTTATTGGCCATTAGAAATTTTTTTACTCTTACAGTGCGGGGATCATCTTTAGACGTCAGAATCTGACGTCTACAGACGTCAGATTCTGACATCTCAAGACGATACCCGCGCTGTAAGGATAAAACCTTATACAACGCTGAAATATTACTGTATAACTCATGGAGACCAAAGATGTTTTTTCAATTTGAAATCACCATAAATGGCTTAGTTAGGTCTTTCCGCTTCATTACAATACTTATGTTATTGGTCTACGAACATTAAAAATATGTTAATTCTTTCAGTGCGTGGACAGTCGTTATACGTCAGAATCTGACGTCTACAGACGTCAGATTCTGACGTATATAGACGGTCCCCGCACTGAAAAGCCTAATCTGCTTTATTACCATGTTAAGTCACTCTTATTGGAAATGAAATGAGTGTTTGTACATGCAAATAATTGCAAATATAGTGTCTCAAATTAAACACATTTGCGTCATTTTCACCCTCTTGGAGTTGTGGATTGCAGTAGCGAGACACAACTTTAAGTGGGTGAAAAATCTAATTGAATAATTTGCGCTTGGAGGTTTAAACTCCTACAGTATTGAACTTATTTGATCAAATTCCAACGTATTATTAACATGTACTTTGAAACCGCATAAATGTCTTATTTAGTTCTTTCCGCTTTATTTGAATAGCCTACCTATTTTATGAGTGTACGATAATTAAAAATGTTTCATATTTCATTACAAGGAAATCAGTCGTTTAGCTTTTAGTAGCTACTAAATATTCAATATTTCATTTATTTTCAGTGCGGTTCTCAACATTTTACGTCAGACTGTGACGTCAAAAGTGGATTCCCGCGCTGAAAGGGTTGGTCTTAGTCCACAAAAGTGGATCCCCGCGCTGAAAGGGTCAGTCTTAGTCCTCATATTGTGCACTCGGTATAGATTAGTGCCGGTTGTGAATAGCGGCAGGTACCAGATGGGTGGGGTACCTGTAGGATAGTACAAGGTGGGCGGAACCTCATGGCTTAGCGTCAGAGCCGAGTTGACGGCATGGAGGGGGTGAATGAATTTCGCTGTTTTTTTCAGGCAATTTTTATGAAATTTTACAAACACTATTTTCTAATCATGCCGCGGCTATTCTGAATATTTTGTTTTGGCAGGTATTTCAGACCACTTGACCTGCAGTGAAATTCTGAAGCGAATTTAACCCTTACAGTGCGGGGACCATCTTTATACGTCATAATCTGCTATCTACAAACAGATTCTGACGTATAAGTCTCTGTTATTGTGTGTTTAAACATCAAGATTTAGAAATGTTTGGTCTCAAATTAAACACATTATGAGTAATTAATAAGTTTTTAGTAGCGATGTCCCTGGATAATTGCACTGTAATTTAAAATGTATGAATACAAATAGTTTTCACCCACTTGAAGTTGTGGATTGCGGTAAAAGACCCGACTTCAAAGGACAGCATATTTCAATGTTAACATTAGTATCGCTATTGCACGAAGCTCAAGATAGTACCTTGTACGTACAAGATATCAAATAGCTATCTTGTACGTACAAGATATTATCTTGTACGTGCAAGATAGTTATTTGGCTACCTTGTACGTACAAGATTATATCTTGTACGTACAAGATAATCATATTTTCTGTGGATTTTTTTAATGCATATCGTTTTCAGAGCTCCGTGCTATTATGTTCCACGTCTATTAGGACGTAACACCCACTTTCTGCCTCACGGATATCACGAGGCTACTCATTTCACAAACGTATAACTGCCGTAAAATAACGTAAAATAAGATGATTGCAAAGCAGTAGTTTCGCGGTTGTGTAATACCAGAGTAATAACGGTAATCGTAGCACTTACAACGCTGAAATATTTTTGTATAACCAGGAGCCAGTTAACTAAGACGGTTTATTTTGTTGTTCACCGGCGCAAATGATCAGGAACGCAAAAGAAATGGCAGAGAAAAAGAGATATCTAGGGATAACATT
Organism: Flabesymbios commensalis; assembly: GCA_964017125.1. NCBI lineage: Eukaryota > Metazoa > Annelida > Polychaeta > Terebellida > Flabelligeridae > Flabesymbios > Flabesymbios commensalis. The sequence goes on along the minus strand of OZ024914.1, from coordinate 9,836,621 downwards.
TCACATTGTTGTATGTCATTTGTGCACACTTTTCAACCATTACAACGCTGAAATATTCTTGTATAAATCATGCAAACCAAGGTTTTTTCAATTTGAAATCATCACCAGTGTCTGCTTTATTTGAATACATATGCTATGTGTCTACGGCAATTATAAATATTTTAATCCTTTCAGCGCGGGGACTGACTTAAGCCGTCAGAATCTGACGTCAACAGACGTCAGATTCTGACGACTAAAGACGGTCCCCGCGCTGAAAGGGTCAAACTATGTAGATGCTTAAAAAAATACAGCCAATATAATTATGTAATTATCTATTTGGGGGGAGGGAATTCTGAATTCTGATAATCAGGCGTACTATGTCTCATGGACTTAAAATTACAATTCGAGGCTTCTGTGATCTTCAAATAGTACATGAAGGTGAAAGAGAACGACCGGCGGTCGGGGTAAAACAAATAGAACATATTTGTTTCAATGTGGGTACATTTATTGCAATTTTCCCATTCGGTCTGAGCCTACTCCCCTGGTGGTCTCATCTCAAAGGGCCACACATAATATGGAGTAAAACAGAAAATTACCCCAATTACGTGACACAGTGGAAAACTACAATAATTATCTCGTCACATTAAATAAAAAATCGTATGTAAGTAATTTGTACCCATTATGATCGTTTTATTGGCTGATCTACTACCCTCGCACAAAAATGCACCGCCACATAATGACGGATTGAATGGTGTTTATTTCTGGATGTGAGTCTCACTCTTGGAGGAACCTCTCACCGTGTGTCCTCCAGATGTTTTATTTTTATATTCTAATCCATTGTATTCTGTTTAGTTGTCTTGGATCCCGAATAAAGTGTGAATAAAGTGTGATACTGAGAGTGACAAAACATGTCGGCTGCCGAGATGTAAAGTAACACATTACCTGAATGAATTAATGAATTAAGGAATGAATGAATGAATGAATGGATAAATCAATGGATGAATGAATGAATGAATGAATGAATGAATGAATGAATGAATGAATGAATGAATGAATGAATGAATGAATGAATGAATGGATGAATGGATGAATGAATGAATGAAAGAATGAATGAATGAATGAATGAATGAATGAATGAATGAATGAATGAATGAATGAATGAATGAATGAATGAATGAATGAATGAATGAATGAATGAATGAATGAATGAATGAATGAATGGATGAATAAATGAATGATTGAATGAATGTATGAATGAATGAATAAATGAATGAATGGATGGTTGAATGAATGAATGAATGAATAAATGATCCTCAGGAGGTTCTCCTGGCCCAGTTTAGCTTATATGTGCACAAAAGGTGGCCTAAAGCCCGATTCATTTCATTTTGAATAAATGAATTAATAAATGAATGGATAAATGAATGAATGGATGAATACATGCATGCATGTATGAATAAAGAAATAAAGGATTGAATGAATGAATGGATAAATAAATAATTGAATAAATGAATAAATAAATGAATGAATGAATGAATGAATTAATCATAAATGAATGCATGAAGAAAAAGAAAGAAATAATGAATAAATGAATGAATGAGTGAGTGAATGAATGAATGAATGAATGAATGAATGAATGAATGAATGAATGAATGAATGTTTGCCATTTTTTAGTTTTTTTAGCGATAACTTATCGAACAATGGCGTACATTTGGGGAATCCGGCGAATAGTTTGACACAGCTTCTGTGGGGGGTAAACAGGAACTGTTTAAAGAGTTGTGATCAAATGGCAGGGTCACCGAATAGTCGCGGGATGAGATATGCCTAGATATGTATGCAATATATGTCTATATGTGTGAAATATATGCCTATGTGTATGCGTTTCTGCGTGTATATGTGCATACATGTCTATTTTTCAATCGCCTGGTATTTCATTGAAGCTGCGCATAATATATCTATATATATTATCTGACTTTTTTCAATTGATCGCAGCATGAATTGCGTCATCAGACAATCAGATTCAAATAAGCGCATCTTCTTCTTTATTCTTCTACTTCTTCGCAGGAATTTTGAGAATTTCCAAACATTCGGGGAAACGTTGTACGCACAGCTACTGCATTGCCTTTCTTATCACGGTTCGATAAGTTCATCAGGTTTTAATTCTTTCAGTGCGGGACCGTCTTTAGACGTCAGAATCTAACGTCTACAGACGTCAGATGCGGACGTCTAAAGACGGTCCCCGCGCTAAAAAATCAAATATTTCTAATGACCGTAGACCCATAACATAGGTATTCAAATGAATCAGATAGAGTTGACTAAGACATTTCTGATGATTTCAAATTGTAAAACCCTTTATTCTCCATGGTTTATACAAAAATATTTCAACATTGTAAGCAAATATTGTTTCACACTAAATTTATTGTTTTGTGAAATATTGTAATTCAACGAATATAAAACGAAATCCGTGCTATCACTAGTTTTTATGTACCAGTGAGCCTAACCCTAACCCTAACCATATACAGCTGAGGTGATATCAGATGATCTATTGTGCAACAATTAAACAAAATTATATCAAGTAGGCCTACATGGGTATGTAAAGATTTAAACGAATGATGTTGACGTTGATAACAATGTGAAGGTATTTGTATATTGTTATTGCTGTTTGAAGTGTCATCATAAACCCCCCCATTGTTTTCAAACTGATACAGTTAAGCAAATACCTGTCCTAAAGCATAGCTAAGACACCCACGTGATGTAGTGATGCTCAAAATCCCTTGTAAACGCTACGTAAGAGCAGCGAATTGCACAGAACAGGATAAAAATACCCAGCTAAAGTGAGACGTTAGCCCAATGCTGGCTTAGTGTTGGCCCACTGTCTACAACGTTGTACTAACATTAAGTCAACATTTCATGTGTGCTGGGTAGGTCGCCCACGTACAGCAGCTGGTAATCTACCCTCCGGCGAAGGCGTGTCCCCAGCCCTGGACAGCGCCACACCGCAACGTGTGAGCCGTGTGTTGAGCCCTGGACAGCGCCACACCGCAAAGTATGGGCCGTGGATTACTACAGTCTGTTTCACCAGATCCTGGGAGTAGCTTTTCTTTCAATTTGCTCGGACGCTGTTTAAAATTTTTGAACAAAATTTTTATTTTATCATTTTTTCATCCTTCCCCAACTTCCTTGAAAATTTGATGGAATTTTGTTGTGTATTATGGAAGTTAGAACATTTAGCATGTAATACATTTTCAAAATGACAGCTCTCATTTCACTATTACCATGAAACAATAATTTTATTACATGCCAAATGGTCTAACTTACAAAATACGCAATAAAATTGCATAACATTTTCAGCGATGTTCGGAAAAGATGAAAAAATGACCCAGGATCTGGTGAAACAGACTGTAAATGCGTTTCACCGACGTTTTTAACCCTTTAACCGCCGGTGCCGCATATATTCGGGTTTTCATTTTTTATTGGCACATTAAGTACCACATTTTAAGTATTTTTTTAAAGATAAAATATGACATCAACCAGCAAGAGTTGAAAAGAGTTGACCTCCATTTTGTCAAATCTGAATAATTTTCACTCACATGAAGTTGTGTATCGCGTCAGCGAGACACAACTTCAGGTGGTTGAAAATTTAAATTGAATAATTTGGCGATTAAAGGGTTAAGAGATCGATCTACACCCGCAATTTTTATAGATGTGGAAGGAAGAACGACAGAGGATGCGTAAATACAACTGAAATATGACAGATTCCACCAAACCTATATCGACCTGATTAACTCTTACAGCGCGGGGATCGACTTTAGGTGTCAGAATCTGACGGCTCTAGACGTCAGATTATGACTGATCCCCGCACTGAAAGAATTAAAATATTAATAATGCACATAGACCCATAATATAGGTATTCAAATGAAACAGAAAGATCTAACAAAGACATTTATGGTGATTTCAAATAGAAAAACCCTTTGGTCTCTGTGGTTTATCAAAAAGTATTTCAGCGTTGTCAGAGTTGATCGCAGCCATGTCCTAGATATGAACGTCCAAAGGAAAGTGACCACGTTTTAGAGTTGACGTAATCTGTGGCTCAAAACCTCCGTTTCAGTCACGCCGGGGGCTGGCGTGTCCCTATTAAAATACCACCATTACATGATCACGATCTGGTAACGTCAGACGGCTGGAAAACTGTGATTCACCTAACAAAAGACATTCACCCAATGCTGCTTTAATATTGGACCAGGGTCACAGACGGTGGTCCAACATTTAAACAGCATTGTGTGAATGTCTCGTGTTTTCTGATATGGCCATCGAGAAGGTGTCTGTCGGGGATTGATCGTGCGGAGAAAGTGGGAAATATTTTAACGACTATGTGATATTAAAAGCTGGGAAATAATTGTTAAATTCACAGTAATGCCTGCCACCATTCAACTACTAGAGGGGGAGGGGTGGCGGGAGTTTTTGAAATGATTTATTTCACCCTCTGTCTGCAATATTTTATTTATTTCACACTATGCCTCAAGCATTATCGGGGAGGCTGCGACAGTAACCCAGGTTCAGTTTTTTGCTATAACTGGTTCCGTCATCAGTGATTATTGAACATTGAATCTAGCGTACCGATACGTGTTCTCGGTGTTTCGAGCTGACGACAGTCAATGCATTTGTTAGATTGTTTTTAAAATATGTTAAATATAACTAGTATTATTCTTTTCTTCTTTTTAGATACTCTCATTCATTATGTAATTACTCGGTTTCTACGCTTTCCTGAGGTTTTTTGCTATATGCAGTAGCTATTTTATCTCTGGTTTTTGTGCGGGAAACTTAAAAGTATCACGACTATACTGTTTAACTGTAGGTTATTTTAAATAGTTCTGATGCGTGTTTATTAAACCTGTGCGTGTTTTAGTTTATAATGTCGCTTTATTTTAAGTTAACTTAGCATGCTTATATCAAATTTTATGTGATTTTACTTAACTAATCGTGTTGTATATAGTCATGTACATATGTCCATTCTAATGACGCATAAGTCTGCATAGACTTACCGTCGTCAATAAATATCTATCTATCTATCTGTTATGGGTCTACTGTCATTATAAATATTTTTGCGGGGACCATCTTTATACGTCAGAATGAAAGTTCTATTTATATATATATATATATATTTATTTAATGAATCTTGTTTTTGTTAACGGTTCTTTCTAGCTACGTTTTGTTTTTTACTGAATGTTCAAGATTGCCCAGGCCAATGTGATTTTCACTATATATACCAGATTGCCTGGATGTTATTTGGATCACATGTGCCACTAACATGACAGGTTTTATTCTGCTCTTCAAAGCGAGAAGGCAGTATCTGCTTACTTGTAAAGTAAGTAGATACCGCCTTTTGGCTTTGCATGGCAGGTTTTATTGACATGACCACTTTTAAAAATAAAGGAAAACAACGATATTTTAACGCAGCCTTTGAGATAAATAATATAAATGTAACATTGTGATATGTCATAACCATTATACCCGCCGTCAGATTATAATTTGTATCACATGTTTTTCGCCGATTTCTCAGTCAATTCTCTACCGATTTTCATGAAATTTTGCAAGTGTTATTTTTGTGTCACCCGCCGAATAGCGTCTGTAGACGTCAGATTCTGACAGAAATATTTTTAATGGCCGTAGACCCATAACGTAGGTATTCAAATGAATCGGATACAGTTAACTAAGACATTTATGATGATTTCAAAGTGAAAAAAAACCTTTGGCTGCGATGTTTTTCTACAAATTAAATCAGCGCTTTAAGGGTTAAGTCTATTTTTTAACTATTCAACAATAGCTGAGCAGATATCAAAATAACTACTGATGGCCAGATGCCATTTTTGTTCTTTTTAAGTTCAAAATTTTAACAGAACGTTGAATTAACTGTGCAATTGAAACAATTTGTTACTTTGAAACGTTTTAGTGCGCGTATATGTGTCACTAGAACCTAAGACAGGTTAACCAGAAGTGCAGGAGTTTTACTGATTTCTCAGCCAATTCACAATCGATTTGTTTTTTTAATTTTTCAGAAGTTATTTTCTAGTCTAATCCTAACAGCCGTGAAAACGTAAAACTATATTGAGTATTGTAAAAGTTACAACTGTTTGCCAACTTCATTGAAAATTGGTTTGGATTTGAAATCATCGGAAAAATCATCGAAAACTATGCGCTCCCGGTTCAGCTGGCGTGGTGTATAATATATAGTAGCTAGTGCTTAATACGTCATAATCATTGGTCTACATTACTTGATGCTCACGCAGCGCTCCCCCTGCCCCTCTGGATACGCCACTGATAATTAGTATTTTATCAATAAAAGTTGAAATTCAATAATGACTGTTAATTTGCGATAGAAATAACTGGAGTCGAGTAACGGTAAAATTTGTAGCTTTATAATCTGATATGAAGACTGAAGAATTATCATATGACATTACATTTTAACCCCTGGTGACTGGACAAGGGGCTCATTTCATTAATAAAATATTATCTTAAAGCGACACAATCAGGCCAAAATCGTCATTTTATTTCGGTTCTTTGATATGTTCTTATCATTCTTATTGTTACGAGCCGCTGCTCATTCAGGAAATCACTTACTTTCTCGATCTTTAACCTTTTCACTACCATACATGACGGAAATTTCCGTCGTCATTCGTCAATGAACGTAACCATAAAATGACACAAATTTTCGTCAAATATATACTACATTTATGTATTTTTCGTCATTTGAAGCTGGAAATTGCGTTAGCAATTCCAGCTTCAAATGACGAAAAATAGAGCTCGTACACCAGTATATCTGGATCCTGGCATGCACCCCGGCCTGGAAGTCAAAGGGTTAAAGATTTAATGTGTTTTATTGAGATACCACTTTAACGGCTCGACAATATTCAGGTGACAAACAGACAATGCTGCGTGGGATGATTCTACCAGTGATGCTGACGTCATAATGGTGTAGGGATCATTACATTACATCCGGAGAAAATGGTATACGTGGGAGAATTGTGAAGACGCGTTGAACTCTAACATTACGACCTGAGATGGGGTTTGTTTCTGTGATTGCCAGCGCTACTATAACCAAATTACCACATAAGACGCTAAAATACATAATTTTTCACCCACTTGAAGTTGTGTCTCGCTACCGCGACCCACAACTCCAAATGGGTGAAAAATTAGCGAACTATACGCAATTCGAACCAAAACATATGCCAAGCTGACAATTTTAGCGCTCAGTTTTCTTGTTGTTCTTGTTGGAAGCTCAAATAAGAAGGCTAAAACGACGACTAGCACTTAAGGCTTAACCTATTTCTATTACCTCCTACGTTGAAGGGAGAGTGACACTTTATTGATCTCAAACGTGGGGAGTATATGGGTTGCGGTGGCAAAACACATGATCAAATATTTTATATCTGATTTTATCTGACCATTAAACTGACAGTGAGCTGTCATGTAGCCACATAACATGCAACTTAAGGCCAGAGTGGGCTTCGAACCCGCGATCTCCGACTTTCCAAGCAGGCAGCTTTAACCACCATTCTGACCTCAGAGAGCGGGGTTCACCTGAGCGACATCTATGTGTGGAGAATGTTTACCCACTGTACCAGGGTCCCCGCCAAGTTGAATCTAAGGAGTGGAATATGTTACTCTCTTCCACCGCTAAGCGCGACTATAGTGCAGGGGCATATGTCTTCATTTTTGCACATTATGTTAATTTGTGGCGTCATCATATCTCGCACTCAGAGGGATCCACTGAGCTATACAATTTTTGGTGCCTATTTTTTAAAGATATTTTTGTCTATTTTTTCGCATTTTTCATAATGACATGATTAGTACCTATTCAGCCATTTTTTTTTTAATTATATATTTCTTATAAATTTGATGAACAAAATGAGCATTTAAACTTCAAGATTTGCAAATTGTTAGTCTCAAATTAGCAAATATGGGTAATTAACACCAGCTTGAAATTGTGGTCGTAGTAGAGAGACACAACTTCAAGTTGATGAAAAGTTAGATTATTTATTTTAGCGCTTTAACCCTTTCAGCGCGGGCACCGACTTTAGACGTCAGAATCTGCCGTCTAAAGACGTAATATTCTGACGTCTAAAGTCGATCTAAGGTGGATCCCCGCACTGAAAGAGCAAATTATTTATAATGGCCGTAGTCTAATAACATAGGTATTCAAATGACGCGGTAAAAGTTAACTAAGACATTTTTGATGATTTCAAATTAAAAAAAAACATCTTTGGTTTCTTGGTTTATATAAAAATATTTAAGCGTTTTAACCCTTTAAAGCCTGAATTTACCATTGTCATCTTCATCCACTACAAGCCGCGAATTGCTGTCGCAATTCTCGACTTATAGTGGATGTAGATGATTTGCTGTGGTTTAAAAATTAAAGAAAAATGTCATGTATTGGTAAAATAGTTTCATGGGAATTTACCTTCTAAAACCGTCAACTGTAGGAAAATTAAATCTGTTTTCTAATGATGTAAAATGTTGCCTTAATGCAACGTGAGGTTTCAAAGGGTTAAGGTTTGATGGTTAACAAACAGCAGAGATATATGGCTTCCAGCAGGACGATTTGGCCTCGTGTACGCCCACGTGGGTTATTGGAACATCTAATCTGCCTTAAACAATTACTACTTAAGAAGTTTCTCGTCATTTCTACCCGAGACGCCACCCACATATAGCTCAGTGTCTGAAATTAATGGATTCAGCTACAGATTGTGCCTGTACAAAAGGTGAGAAACTTCATTCGGAGCCTCATAATAACACTTCACTGCGATTAATCAGGGCCATAATAGGTTTTTTAAATAAATAACATTTCACCTACAATCAAGCATGCGCAGCTCGTTTTCCGCCGCGTCTTTATAATGTTGCGGTCATTTCTCGGCCATTGAAGTGGAGATCCCATCGGTCACAAGCCATGTACCAAAACGCTGATCCCCCATGTAAAACGAATGCAGCAGTCCACAACTCACTCCTTCGCGGTGTGGGCTGTCGTCGGATTCTCGGGTAAAGTCACTGACATGAAGTGAGCACCCACACATGCCGGGAGCAATGACCAGAAAAAACGAGACATTGATCCAATGCAGGATTGATGCTGGCCCAGCGTCGCAGACAATGGGCCGACATCAACGCAGCATTGGGGCAATGTCTCGTGTTACTGGGTGTGAATGACCTTGAAAGTTAATGATGGCCAACGCTGTTTCAATGCTGGGCCAGCATCATTTATGAAGTGCTGATATATTTGGAGGCCAAAGTTTTTTTTTAATTTGAAATTATCATAAATGCCTTAGTTAGTTCTTTCCGCTTCATTTGAATACCTGTGTTATGGATCTATACGGCCATTATAATTATTTTAAGTCTTTCAGTGCGGGGGTCGACTTTAGACGTCAGATTCTGACGTTAGTTGGTCCACCGTCTACGCAAATGTTCCAGCCTTGTACCGATTATTGGAATATATAGTGCAGTAGTAGTAGTATTTGTTCATTATACTGATCTGTGTTACAATACTAATTCGTTGATAACAAACATCAAAAATAAATGCACACCCAGCCCCGACATGGGCTTATAGATCATTTCAAATAGAGTAACAGTATTTAACCAATATGCATGATGCGAGATAGAAAGTTGTATAAAATAATAACATATTTCAAATTATAATAACATTGTAACAATACATCTTTATATTAAAGTCGTTAGTTATACATAAACTCTTTGCGAATATTCAATGATTTATGTACAAAGTGAAGAAAATCTGTTGAATTTGATTGCATTATATACTGGAATTTTGTATTTATTTCCATCGGTTCAAAAAGTTCGTTTTTAGTGCAAGCGTGTGATCAATGCTGGGCTAATTGTGGCCCAGTGTCACAAAATCATTAGGTAAATGTTTCTTGTTGCTGAAGGGGGGGGGGGTGGAGGGGGGAGGCGGAGGGCGGAGAGCCTGACACCACAAAAACAGGAATGGCCTGGAGTCAATAGTAATTAAGAGCAACTAGAAAAGGTAACCCTTTCAGTGCGGGGACCGCCTTTAGACGTACTGAAAGAGTAAACCATATAATTAACACTCATATGAAATAGTAGTCGTAGTAGTGAGACACAATTTCAAGTGGATGGAAATTTAAGTTATTTAATTTAGCACGTTGTAATCAAATGAAGCGAAAAGAGCTAACTAAGACATTAATGATGATTTCAAATTGACAAAATCCTTTGTTCCCCAATTGAACTCAGGTCCCTTGGTTTATATAAAAATATTTCAGCGTTGTAAGGGTTGACAGAAAACTGAATTACCAATTATATATAGACCTCGGATAACATTAACCGTGGTCAATGAATTTCGCTGATTTCTCAGTTATTTTTCACGAATGTTGCAAGCGCTATATTCCCCAGTCATGTAGCGACTATACTCTGACAATTTCATACAGTTTTAATAGTTATTTCAGAAGATAGATCATTTGACATATATTCTAATTCTGAGGGGAAGATAATGGGCTTATCATGCAGTGTTATTATATACATGAAGTGATTGATTTGTGTACAATACTGATATATTTACGAAAGCTTTTCAATTCCAACATGTTTGAAGTTGGAACTAGTGATTAGTTTATCAAGACTATCAAATCAAATAATAATATCAAATAATAATGGTAGCCAGAGCTACAGTGCCTAACCCTTGAAGCGCTGATTTTTTTTATATAAACCATGGTTTTATTCAATTTGAAATCATTATAAATGTCTAGTTAGCTCTTTTGTTTCATTTGAATACATGTGTTATGGGTCTACGATCATTATAAATAGTTTTACTCTTACAGCGCGGGTATCGACTTTAGACGTCAGATTTTGACGGCTACAGACGTCAGATTCTGACGTCTAAAGTCGATCTCCGCGCTGATAGGGTTAAAATATTGAAGACAGGGTTTGTTGTGCATAATGGGTTTTCAAATAAAAATGGAGGCAGGAGCTACAGTGCTTGAAGTGTTAATGGTCAGCATGCCAAGCAAACACGATACGTTGGCCCAATTATGTTTCAATGTTGGGCCAACGTCGCAGACAATGGCCCAACAGTGAAACAACACTGGGCCAACGTCTCCTTTTGACTGGATACTGGTGAAATGTTCAGCATCTAATAAAACACGAGACGTTCCCCCAATGTTGGATAAATGTTGGGCCAGCGTCGCAGACGGTGAGCTAGCATTTAACCAGCATTGGCATAGCATCCCGTGTCTGGTGTAGTGGTGGAGTTGTCTACACGCGATTTGTGAGTTATTCACCCAGAGTCTTAATACCCAGAAAGACTACAAAAGATGTCACGGTATACACTGACTGATCAGTGATTTAGATCTGCCCAGTGGTTAGTACAGTTATTTATATCCGTATTTTGGTAGTACATTGCCCTGTCATTACAGGTTGTATGTTGTGTTCTGTCTTTTAACCCTTCTCCTGCTGTGATCGTATACACACGGGTTGAAGCTAGATTTAAACCAAATAAAATACCACTGAAATTGATAAAATATGTGAAAGATTGTCAGTTAATCAAATAATTCTATTTGGGATATGTACATTTTCATATAAAGATATATTTTTGTCATTTGAAGCTGAAAATTTCATGGCTTATTGACTGACTGACTGACTGACTGACTGGCTGTCTGGCTGGCTGGTTAGCTGGCTGGCTGGCTGGCTGGCTGGCTGGCTGGCTGGCTGGCTGGCTGGCGGATTAGCTGATTAACTGATTGACTGATTGACTAAATGACTGAGTGGGTGAATGACTAGTTGTTTGACTAGTTGACTGACTACTTGACTGATTGACTGGCAGGTTGACTGACTGATTGTTTGATAAATTAGTTGACTAAATCAAAATTATTTAAGGAGTGAATGAATAAATGAATGAATGAATGAATGAATGAATGAATGAATGAATGAATGAATGAATGAATGAATGAATGAATGAATGAACGGATTGATTGATTGACTGATTGATTGATTGATTGATTGATTGATTGATTGATTGATTGATTGATTGATTGATTGATTGATTGATTGATTGATTGATTGATTGATTGATTGATTGATTGATTGATTGATTGATTGATTGGTTGATTGATTGATTGATTGATTGATTGATTGATTGATTGATTGATTGATTGATTGATTGATTGATTGATTGATTGATTGATTTGTTCGTTTGTTTGTTTGTTTGTTCATTCATACATTCAATTATTCATTCATTCATGCATCCATTCACTCATTTATTCATTCATTTATTCATTTATTCATTTATTCATTTATTCATTCATTCATTTATTCATTTATTCATTTCTTCATTCAGTCATTCATTCTTTCATTCATTCATTCATTCATTCATTCATTCATTCATTCATTCATTCATTCATTCATTCATTCATTCATTCACGCACGCACGCATTCATTCATTCACCGATTCATTTATTAACACAATTCATCTTAATTTGTTTTCGCTATGGCCATACAAACTAGACCATTTTCCCATTTTACGTGAATGTCCAGGTCTATATATAACTCTGTTATTATGCTTCACTTATCCTTCTATACAGTGTTATGAATCATTCAGCATTATGACGTCATGGTGACGTCGTTACGTCCACAGTAATGGGTGTAGCGTGTCCAGGGACTATCACGTCACAGGGCCACGTATAAGCCCGTCTGTCTGTTCATCTGACGTTTAATGTTGGGCCAGCGTCGTAGACGGTGTGCCAACATTAAAACAACATTGGGGTGGTGTCTTCAGTTACTTGGGCTATCAATCAGCCTTAATGTACACTCCATACCCTCACAGAATGCTCAACTAAAACTCTGAATATTTCATGTTGTATTCACCGAACAAATGACGGACATAGACGGTGAACTACATAACACTGACATAATAAGTAGGCCTCGTATCGCATCAAACTGACCGAGTTCGTTCATATGCAGGTCCCCCAAAATCTGGAACTTTTTGCCAGAGGCATTGAGAATACCCAGAGACCTCAAAACTTTCAGATATGGTCTGCGAGCATATTTTTCTATTTAATTGAGAGCATAACAGATGTAGGTCTCTTGACAAAATGATGTGACATGGTATTTAAATATTAATAAATGCTAAATGTTTTACGTAGCTTTTAACCATATAATCTATTTTCTCATATAGATTTTAAGTTTTTTTATATAATCGTTAATCTACTTTTATGTGCCAAAATGTTTTATGTGACTTTTAACAATATAATTTATGTTCTCATTTACATTATAAGTATTTCTCCATATAATCTTTAATCACTTTTTCACATTTCATGTAACTTCCTGCCAGCCAATCTGCTTGTTTTGGTTGTTATCATTATTGTTTCTCTACATGTCGCTTGTACTTAGCCGTGTCTCCGAGACCGTGGATTGATGTATTTGCTTTAACCGCAAAATTCAACATGGCGGTCACTGAGAGCGATCTCGATCCCAAGGTCCGAAACATATCCACAACTTTGACAGTGCGACCTGTAAAAAATGAAATGAATCGGGCTTTAGGCCACCTTTGTGCACATATGGGCTAAACTGGGCCAGGAGAACCTCCTGAGGATGGTGAGATGATTGAGATGACACTGTCCTCCAGACACAGGATTCGAAATTCGAGCCCTGGCGGTCTGAGGCCGAGCACGCTACCTCTCAGTCACGGAGGCTCCCCACAATACTGACTTTCACACGTGGATGGGGAAGAAACATTTTGGTTTCTTTCAAACCGCCAGTGCGACCTGTGAGCTGAGCATGCGGGCATGTTACTGAAATTTTACTGATCCTACAAAACCTATTTTTGACCTGATTATTCGAGGGCAAATCTTAGTTATGACCGTCCAAAGGAATGTCCCACGATTTTGTACGGGGTCAATCTGTGGATGAAACCTTTTTCAGCCACTGGGGGCTAACTTGTACTAGCTCATTAGAGCAATTATGTTAATTTTGTGTGGCGCATTTACCAGTTAATTTAAATAATTAAAGGGGCGAGATTTAATTTTAGACATGCATGTCCAAAATAGGAAATACAGGAATAATTGATAAATGTGGTTTTCAGTACACTTGCTACGTTGTCACACTGTCAACCCCGGTGAGATGATCATGAACTGTTCATGAACATTCATGAATAGTTCATGAATGTTCGTGAACAAAAAACTATGAAGGTTCATGAACGTTTATCAACGTGTTCATGAACGGTTCATGAATATTCTTGAACAACAAATGAGACTTTCATGAAAGCTCATGAGTTCATGAACTTATTCTGTTCATGAACTCTCACTTTGTTCATGAACATGGGTTGTTCATGAACGGTCATGAACTCAGATAATTCATGAACCAGGGCTAGTTCATGAACAACCATGAACTCAAAAAATTCATGAACCAGATAGTTAGTGAACATTCATGAACGTTCCTTAAATGTGTTCATGAACTATTCATGAATGTTCCTGAACAACAAATGAGACATTCATGAATGCCATTGAACTGTCAACGTAGTTCATGAACGGCCATAAACTCTAATAATTCATGAACCAGATAGTCAATGAACTTTAATGAGCGTTCATTATATGTGTTCATGAACTATTCACGAATGTTCCTGAACAACAAATGGACGTTCATGAAAATCATGAATTGTCAACCTGTAGTTTCGAGCCTAATATTCATGAAATTGAGGTTGTTCATGAACAACCTAGAACTATAAAGAACCAGATAAGCCAGCAACACTTAAACTAAGTTCATGAGCTTCCCAAACTAAGTTCGTGTTGATGTTAATGAATGTTCACGAATTGTTCATGAAAATTCATTCACTTTCAAGTCTAAGTCTTTTGACCTGTAAAATACATATAGTATTTTGATTGAGAATTATATTTTTCTGAGGTTACTTCTTACATAAACACAACAACCTAATTAGGCTTTATTTTGTTAATTAAAAAAATAGATCTCCCCTCTCACAGTATTACACAGAACTGAACAGAAAACTGAGAAACTAATTATTTTAAAATATTATGTATTATGTGGTTGATACTCAAACTTAGAAAGGCACAATTTGCTAATTAATTAGTTAATTAGCCATTGCGTAGTTGACACCATACTCGCCAGGGTAATTAGGCTGTCATTCACCACAGTTCATGAAACTGTCCCTCATGAACTTTCATGAACTAGCCATGGACCGAACTAAGACTTATCAGGTTCATAATAATTCATCGAAGTTCATGAAACTCTCTCATGAACTTTCATGAACTAAATAATGAGACTAATCAGGCTCATAACAATTCATCACAGTTCATGAAACAGTCCCTCATGGACTTTCATGAACTATTCATGAACCGAATTAAGACTTATCAAGTTCATAAAGATTCATCAAAGTTCATGAAAATCTCTCATGAACTTTCATGAACTAAATAATGAGACTAATCAAGTTCATAACAATTTATCAAAGTTCATGAAACTCTCTTATGAACTTTCATGAACTTAGCTATAAACTGAATTGATCCTACCAAATTCAAAAAGAATCATGACTGTTCATGAAACTCTCCATATGAACTTCATGAACTAATTCATGAACAACATTAGTTCATCAAGTGTTCATTAATATTCATGATTTGTCATGAACTGTTTTGATGAACAGTTCATGAACACAGTTCATGAACTGGCTTGATGAACCACTGATGAATGTTCATGAATGTTCATGAACATTTATCAACGTTCATCACTTGATAAACTTCATCTCACCGGGGAGCAGCCAAAATTTTAATTCTAGTCTATGAACATGTTCACATATTATGGACATATCAGGGAGAAAAATACAAATGATGATTTTTGATGATTTTTGGCCTCACAGAGTTGCTTTGACTTTTCTATTTGACATTTGATAATGTAAGAAAGCTTGAATAACCCCAAAATAGATAAAATATATCCTGCTGTAAAAACCCTTTTTATTGGTATTTTCAACAGTTATATAGTGGTTGAATCTGCGTACAGCAGTATAGTATAAATTATATTTGTGTTTGTTATGAAATCTCTTACTTCCTACTAACTTTCCATCCAGGCCTACTTATATTTGCAAATTTCGTTCAGGCCTATTTATATGTTTAAATAAAATAATTATATACTTATATGTGTAAAACAAACATGAAAACACGTCACAGTAAATGCCATATGTATAATATATTGCATATTTTCTTATCAGTAAGTTAGGGTTGTGAAGTAGCAAAAATGTGTCAATGTGTTAAAACGAAAGCATTGGGAAGATTCCAGCCTTGGTAACTGGATCTAGATCCGCCAGGGGGTATCACATATAGGTGGGGTGCACAATGACCCTGTGTGTGATATGGGGACTCTCGCTGCCCGCCCCGGTCCTGTCGTCGCCTGTAATTGTCCCCTGAAAGGCTTGCCATACAATACCACTTGAATACTAGTTCCTCACTTACATCGCAGTGACCGGATGAGCGCAGATGTTGATCCAATGCTGTATCAATGTCTATGACGCTGGCCCGGCATTGATACAGCGTTGCATCGATGGCTCGTGTCCTGTGTGGGCGCCATGAGCCCCGAAGACACAAAACGTTAAATTCATATTGCCTTAACATTGGTCCACCGTCCACGACGCTGGACCAATGTTAAACCAACATTAATTCAACGTCTTATGTCTGCCATGATGGTTCTCAGAGCAACAGGACACCGAGGCGCCATCTATCGAATAGCAGCGTATAGCACGTGACAATGGCGTCACAACATGGCGCTGCGCACTGTCATCCGTACTTTAATGGAACTCCTTGGTAGTTTGATGGCTCCGCGTTGAGTGGCGAATCTTAGCAAATAAATCACTTTTCCGACATTAAGGGGGTCACTATTCAATTAATAGAGTTAATAGAGTTAATGGAGTTTTGGAATTGGAAAATTTTTTAATTCACTTCCTATCTGCAAAACTTTCTTTCCTTCCCTCTGCCCCAAGCAAAATTTTTATTTCCCTTTCTATGAAAAATGTTTCTGTCTACAAGTCATTTCTGTCACAAGTTTAATGGTAATTTGATGATGCCGAGCGACACGGTAAAGGCCATTATAGAATAATTTGGGAAAATAGGACGCCAGAGTACGCTGTTTTCAATAACACATATCCCGTTTATACCATATGTGTAGGCCACATAGGCCTATGTTTGTTTTTAAGTTCTTATGAGAGACGTCGCAAAGTTGGAGATCGGGGGTTCGAGCCCCACTCATCCTTCAAGTTTCAAAGAAACAAAATCTTTCTTCTACACTCACTCGTAAAGACTCAATATTGAGTTTCAGTGACCGATAGATAGAGTGCTCGGCCTCAGACCGTCAGGGCTCGAATTTCGAATTATGTGTCTGGAGTGCAGTGTCATATAATTTATCTCACCATCCGCAGGAGGTTCTCCTGACTCAGTTTAGCCTATATGTGCACAAAGGTGGCATGAAACCACATTCATTTCATTTTAATTTTATTCACGTAGTATTTTTTTTCTGTTGTCACTGTAAAATCGTAAGAAACAGGAAAACTGTTGTCACGATAAAATACACTGAATTGAAATATTTCCATACATTTAAAGTTGTGTCCAAGACCAAATATATATAAATTTTGCTGACTGCCATTCTTGTAATTTGCGATTTAATTCGATAATAAAAAACTTAATAGTACCTACGCACACAAATACACAACGGTTGTTTTTGGTGTTCCAATAATTTTTTCAACAATTTATTATGAGTCTGAGTCAAAAATCATTTCTCATATTCCCGATCGTCTCTTAGATTTCACAAGAAAATTTAAATAAAGTAAAATCAAATTTCAATATTTCCACAATTTGTATTCTTCATGCTAGATATCATAAAAGCTGAGGGAATTATACCGATAGATAGAGTGCTCGGCCTCAGACCGTCAGGGCTCGAATTTCGAATTATGTGTCTGGAGTGCAGTGTCATATAATTTATCTCACCATCCGCAGGAGGTTCTCCTGACTCAGTTTAGCCTATATGTGCACAAAGGTGGCATGAAACCACATTCATTTCATTTTAATTTTATTCACGTAGTAATTTTTTTCTGTTGTCACTGTAAAATCGTAAGAAACAGGAAAACTGTTGTCACGATAAAATACACTGAATTGAAATATTTCCATACATTTAAAGTTGTGTCCAAGACCAAATATATATAAATTTTGCTGACTGCCATTCTTGTAATTTGCGATTTAATTCGATAATAAAAAACTTAATAGTACCTACGCACACAAATACACAACGGTTGTTTTTGGTGTTCCAATAATTTTTTCAACAATTTATTATGAGTCTGAGTCAAAAATCATTTCTCATATTCCCGATCGTCTCTTAGATTTCACAAGAAAATTTAAATAAAGTAAAATCAAATTTCAATATTTCCACAATTTGTATTCTTCATGCTAGATATCATAAAAGCTGAGGGAATTATAATCTCGTGCTGAATAATTGATAGAAATAATGGTTTAACAGAGATGTGTTTAAAACCAGTCGCTTTGTAATTTAACTCTTGTAATATTGTCTCCATCAGGATCATGAATGACGTCAAAGTGACAGGGATGTTGTATCTTGACCGCGTACAAAGAATTTTGCGTTATCATTTCAATAGGCCTGACCCTTAAAGCGCTGAAGTTTTTTTGTATAAATCATGGGGACCAAAGGTTTTTACTAATTTGAAATCATCATAAATGGCCCAATTAGCTCTTTGTGTTTCATTGTAATACCTATGTTATGGGTCTACCGCCAATATAAATATTTTCACTGAGACATTTATGATGATTTCAAATTCCAAAAACCCGTTGGTCTCCATGGTCTGTATATAAATATTTCACCTTTTTTAAGGGAAAAAAGGGTGTCTCTCCCACTCTATAAAGAGTGAGATACACCTTTTCATTTCCAAGGCGTCGATACGCTGTTTTAATTTCAAATACAAGACCCAGACGTGAGAACACAGTTTGACATTTCGGTCATCGGCTTTTCACTTTTCATCAGCCTGTATCACGTCTCGACACTTCCCTTTCCCAGCAGGAAGAAACACTGCCCCATCAAGGTAAACAGCAGTAACTGCTTACTTATTAAGCAAGCAGCTACTGTTATTTGCCTTTTGTACGACTAACAGGAATGTGCAAAAGCAAACAGCAGTAACTACTTACTTTTCAAGCAAGCAGCTACTGCTGTTTGCCTTCGCATGGCGGTCAGGATGGCAGTACTCGATGGCAAAAGAGAATCCTGCAGTGCAAAGACAAACAGCAGTAACTGCTTACTTTTCAAGCAAGCATTTACTTTGCACGGCGGTCAGTATGGCAGTACTCGATGGCAGAAGAGAATCCTGCAGCTCAAATACAAAGAGCAGTAGCTGGGTTTTTTTTCAAGTAAGCAGTTACTGTTGATTGTCTTTGCACGGCAGTCAGTATGACAGTACTCGATGGCAGAAGAGAATCCTGCAGCTCAAAGACAAACAGCAGTAACTGATTACTTTTCAAGCAAGCAGTTACTGTTGTTTGCCTCTGCCCTTTTGCTGCAGCACTCCTTGCAAAGGCAAACAGTCTTATCTGCCCACTTACATGTGAGCAGATACGTCTATTTGTCTTCGTACGCCAGAGCGGCAGTCTCCACATCTCGATAGGGAAGGAAATTAGCCTTAAACCGGGCCTACTTGGGTGGGAGCACCTGCCTGTCAACAGGAGGCAGGGTGTGAGTTTATCAGGAAAGCATCCCCGTCAGCAAGCTAATGCCACCCTCTATCCTCTCTCTGTCTCCTTGTCTTCTCCAACCTCACCTCATCCTGTCTCCCCGTCTCATTCTCTCCATCTCACCTCATTCTCCCAAGCAAGACTGA
Source organism: Flabesymbios commensalis (assembly GCA_964017125.1). Taxonomy (NCBI): domain Eukaryota; kingdom Metazoa; phylum Annelida; class Polychaeta; order Terebellida; family Flabelligeridae; genus Flabesymbios; species Flabesymbios commensalis. Next base: position 9,816,766 of record OZ024914.1, on the reverse strand, counting down.
TTAGGTAGTGATTTCACAAAGATGAACTCACGAATGAATGCTTAGCACGAAAGAGCAAAATCTCGAGCAAATAAACGAATGAGTGAATGACTCATTTCTATGTATTCCCACTTCACCATCTTTTCCCAAGCAAGACTGATTAGGTAGTGATTTCACAAATATGAACGCATGAATGACTGAGCCAACGAATGATAGCACGAGCGAGCAAAAGCTCGAGCATACAAAAGAATGAAGGAATGCCTCATTACTCTGTATTCCCATCTTATCCTCACCACCTCACCATCTTTTTCAATTAATCATTACAACGCTGAACTATTCATGCATAAACTATGGAAACCAAAATCGTTTCTCCAATTTGAAATCATCATGCATATCTTGGTTAGGTCTATCCGACTCATTTGGATACTTATGTCATGGGTCTACGGCTGTTAGGAATATTTTATTTATTTCAGTGTGAGGACCGTCTTGATGCGTCAGAATTTGACGTCTTTCCTGCGCTGAAAAGGTTAATCTGCCTTCGCAGGAGGAAACGATCCAAAGGACTAGTGAACGCGTGAACAAACGAGTGGCTTGGCACTCTGACTACCTTCTGTCCTTAATATCATCTCCTCCGAATGATGATTAACGCTGGGCCTTAATCTCACGAATGAGCGAACAAACAAATGAACGAACAAATAAAAAGAAATAAACTAATTAACGACCACGAGGATGTACGATTTTACTCACTCACTCACTCACTCACTCACTCACTCACTCACTCACTCACTCACTCACTCACTCACTCACTCACTCACTCACTCACTCACTCACTCACTCACTTACTCACTCATTCATTCATTCATTCATTCATTCATTCATTCATTCATTCATTCATTCATTCATTCATTCATTCTTTCATTCTTTCATTCATACGTTATTTTGGCGCCAATAGATTATTCACCATAATTCCCTCTTTGGGTGCGGCACTCCCCGTCTGTTCTACTCAATCATCACATCTTTCTCTCACCTCTATATCCCACTCTCATCCCCCTTCTAACCCCCACATCATTTTCTTTCTCCCACCTCTTCATCCCCCTTCTAACCCCCACACCCCTTCCTTCCCCCGTCTCCCAAGCTGACACAGAAACATGTAAACAAAATAAACATTATGAATGCTAGACCAATTACTAAACATTGATTGCTTCTCTCAACATTGCGCAACATTGCTCGGTTGAACGTTTGTTAACTGGCTTCATTGGTTGCTTGATTGATTTAAAGCTTGATTAATCGACTGATTGATTGATTGAATAATCGATTGATTCATTCATTCATTTATTCATTCATTCATTCATTTATTCATTCATTCATTCAATAATTCAATAATTCATTGAGTGTGTGGGTGAGTGAGCCTGAACCATATAGACACTGTTTTGCTCAGTGTTTGGCATAAATAGCTGCTTTGTCTGGCCCCTGAATGACAAAAGGTGTCCCATTCTCTGCCTCGCCTCCTCGGAGTAATTTACGTCCCTCATGACAGCAAAATGACGCCTCATGATAAATTACACCACGCCGCCTTCACGTCTTTTCATGACGCTTTTGTTTCACGTGATTAGCCGAGGCGCTGGTGACCTCTGGTGACCCCTGGTGGCCTCTGGTGCAACAAGTAGGAATAAGGATGAGTTCCAGTCCAATCTTTATAACAAATCGCGGCAACCATTGTACCAAGGAGGTTATACATATATAACCCCCTTGATTGTATATTCCTACATTGCCTGACGAGCCTACTAGACCCATTGCGCCTGGAGAAAATAGTGACCCAATACCATATACAGAAATTGATTTCAAAACGTTTTTAACCATTTTATGGTGTGTAGAATCGAATTCTGACATGTGCCAAACTGAAATACTCGGCTAAGTAAGACAATGTCGATTAAAAAAACACCTCATATCCACAAAAATGTAGTGCTAAATACACAACCCGTGCGAAAATGGTGTAACGGACATTTTTCAAAATGGCCGCCCGCATTCAAGAAAATGACTCATAGCAACCAACGAAAACCCTTATAAATCAGAAATAAAACCACCTGGTGTTTTTAATGAGGTTTTCTCCTCCTGAATAAAGGTTTAACCAAAAAACAACGATCCAAGGTTGTCGGATATATAGGTCACATAAAATCCAAAATGGCCGCCATGCAATAGTAATACAATAGAAGGTTTACACTGTATTATTAAATATTTTTTTTTAATTTGAGCCTAACATTTGCAAATCTTTAAGTTTAAGCACATATTTCGCTCCAAGTAATAGTGATTTAATCAGCCAATAAAACAGACTACAAACGACTATAGTCTTACTGAGCGGTGTAAGGGGAAGACCTATACTCACCGTCAAATTAAAAATTATCAACCAGGATCGCACGATTTTCGGCGATTTCTCCGTCAAGTTTAACCCGATTTCTATTCAAATCCGTGAAATTACATAGCGTATTTCAAAAGTTAGAGCATCAGACATGTAGTAAATACAAATTACGACGTCCTTCTATAACTCCATTACCCTAAAATTTTATTACATGGCAAATAGTCCAACTTTTTTACCGCTATTAGTATTTCAATAGAAAATGAACTTTGCAAAATTTCAAGAAAATCTGTTGAAATTTGACGGGAAAATCGCCAAAAATCATACGATCCTGGTTGATCATTTTTAATTTGACGGCGAGTATATACAATTATTTCCTTTGAATCATAAGGTATTTTATCTGCAGGTAAAAGCATGGTTGCTCTCGTTTGTCATAGAAGAATATCATAACTATAATACACATGGCATGCGTTCTAATCAATGAACACATGGGCTTCTAGACCCCTCATGAGCTATTCAATAAATTTTATACCGTAAGTGCATATTCTCGTTCTACCCCATATTGCGTTTTGAGGGAAAATCCCGACATATTATAAAAATGGATGTTAGATAAAGTCTGATAAATTAATAAACGTAGGTAATTAAAATAAATGTATTGAAATACAAAAGAGACAAATTTAGCATTGTATTAATTTATCCCAGGGCGTGGCTCTGGATGACTGGTTGAAGCTGCATGTCTGTCGCGCCGGCGTCAGTGGGTTCGTCCCTCATTCTGGTATTCAGGTTTAAGAAGCATGTTTCTGTTCCATCCACTCTTAAAGAGTTAGTATTGTGACCAACTCAGAGCTCGGATTTCGAGCCCTCTGTCTGGAGGGAAATATCATCTGAATAATTTCACCACCCTAGGAAGTTCTACTGGTCTTTAATTCCTCTTTTATTCATTCATTCATTCATTCATTCATTCATTCATTCATTCATTCATTCATTCATTCATTCAATCATTCATTCATTCATTCATTCATTCATCCATTCATTCATTCATTTATTCATTCATTCATTCATTCATTCATTCATTCATTCATTCATTCATTCATTCATTCATTCATTCATTCATTCATTCATTTATTCATTCATTTATTTATCCATTCATTCATTCATTTATTCATTCATTCATTCATTTATTTATTTATTTATTTATCCATTAATTAATTCATTTATTTATTCATTCATTCACTCATTTATTCATTCATTTATTCATTCATTCATTCATTTATTCATTCATTCATTCATTCATTCATTCATTTATTCATCCATTCGTCACTTCATACATTCATTCGTTTATTAATTTACTCATTCATTCATCAATTTATTTATTCATTCATTCATTCCTGCTTTCATTTTGTCGTTCTTTCTTTCATAAAACCATTCATTCATTCATTCATTCATTCATTCATTCATTCATTCATTCATTCATTCATTCATTCATTCATTCATTCATTCATTTATTCATTTATTCATTCATTCATTCATTCATTCATTTATTCATTCATGCAACGTTTCTCTTAAAGGGACATGCCCAGATCTAAAAAATCAAAAAATCAGTGATCTTATTTTAGCCTAATAATATGACTATATGATGTAAACATGTCCATAGACTAGAATTGCAAAAGTTTTTTTAATTTTGTGCTGCGCATTCATCAGTTAGGCTAGATATAGAGACGAAATTCCTGATTTCTAATTATTGACTACCATGTCAAAAATAAGAAATACGGGAACTTTGTCTCTATATCTAGCCTAACTTGTAAGTGCGGGGCACAAAAATTGAAAAAACTTTTGCAGTTCTAGTCTATGGACATGTTTACATCCATATGGTCATATTAAGAAGCCAAAATAAAATTTTCGATTTTCTGATGATTTTAGACCTGGGCATGTCCCTTTAATTCCATTGGAGAAGTTAAGATTTACTTCTCCGATGGAATTAATATAAAGTTACGATATCCAGGAATTCCTGAACACCATGGAAACACAAGTGCAGCACAGAGGAGATTACTCTTCATTTGATATCGTCACATCCGGTCATGCGCACTGCTGCCCTCCCGTCTCGCCTAATTCCCGACCAGGGCGAGACTTCACTGGGAGTCGGGGTGACACGAAGACGAGGCTCGCTGGGATAGACGCGTCAAGACGAGGCTGGATAGGGGTGGACGCGTGACGCCGGCAAAAATGACTGCTTATCAATTATTTGTGGAGGGCTCGGTTCGCAGCACGGCATAAACACATTAAGCATGGAATGAGAAATATGCTGTCTAATGTTAAGTCAAACAACAGTAACTGCTGAGTGAGGGACGTGGCGCAATGGTTAGAGCGCGGTACTTTGTCAATTTAACTGCCTGCCGTGCGGTTTCGAATCCCGCTTGGTGCAGGATTTTCAGATAAATATCATGCTTATCTCATTTTTTCGATGTTGTGTCCTTGCCCAAGGCACTAAGGCCTAAAATGCATCACTTGACTCAGGTAAAAATGAGTACCTGGTAGGACAGAGATGGCAATGCGTATGATAAGTTCAATGCATCCAAATGGCTGCAGGAATGTATCCTCTCCGTGGAGTTGAGATGGCACACAAGTGAACAGGTCCAGTGACCAGGGGATAAAATGGAAAAGTCGGATGAAATGCTTGATATCAGACTATAAACCTGCACGTTTTTTAACTGCAAATAGCCATCTACTGCTGCTTGTCTTTACATGATAGCAATGCAAGGCGAGCAAGAGGCGTTGGCCCAACATTGGGCTGTTGTGGCCCACCGTCTACGACGCTGGGCCACAGCAGCCCAACACTGGGCTAACGCCTCGTGCTTGCAGCATAATTCCTTTTGCATTTAGGCTACTAGAAATGGTTTAAAATGCTAGTGCAAACAAATCAAACGGTGGTAACTATTTACTTAAAAAATAATCAGTTATTGTTGTTTGTTTCTGCTAGGCAAACAGCAGTACCTGCCCTCTGGAAAAGTGAGCAATGACCCCAAAATTAATATTGTCGTTAAACTTGCATTATGGGATCTCAAAACCCAAATTTAGAGCTAAACAACACATTTCTAGGATTGCCGGGACTGTATTGATAGACGATTACTTTTTTTGGTGGATATTTTGAAAATAAGCAAAATAGCTAATTAAATATGCAAAATCTCGAATGGTATCTGGAAGATTTAAAATCTACGGGAAAAAATACAATGGAAACCGTTGAGAAAAGATTGACAGACACCTTTATTCGATTGCTTAGGATATATCCCTGTCTAGTAGGGTCAAGTCCTAATTTTAGGATTGTTAGTGGGATGTGAAATGAAATGAAATGAAGGGTTTTAGGCCACCTTTGTGCATTGGCTAAACTTGGCCAGGAAAATCTCCCGAGGATGGAGAGATGAGTGAGATGACACTGACCTCCAGACACAGGATTCGAGGACAAGCACGCTACCTCTCGGTCACGGAGGCTCCCCACAATATGCAATCATTATGAGCGAGCAGGGAAGAAACATTTTTATTTCTTTTAAACTTGAAGGCCATGAGATTTTGACGATTAAAGTTGATCCATGCACTGCAAGAGTAGAAATATTTCAAATGGCCGTAGACCCATACCATATAGATATTCAAATGAATCAGAAAAAGTTGACTAAGACATTTATGATGATTTCAAATTGAAAAAACCCTTTGGTCTCCATGGTTTACACAGAAATATTTCAGCGTTGCAAGCTACATGTAGGGTTAACCACTGCACCAGGGCCCCCGACCTTAGTGGGATGTGCCCCTGTAGCTCCTGATTACATGTCTACTGCTGAACACAATGAGTCACCTTGGAATCTGTGACGGATAGCAAACAGAGGTTTACAAAGAGCCTAATCTCGGATAGTGGGGAGGGGGGGGGCATGGTGGCTACAAAAAACATTATCCCCCTAAAGTACACGGCCGGGTGCCAGGGATAAACCAGGCCAATCCGCCGTCTACCGACAGGTTCCTGAACCAAGAACTCATTTCTTACGCGGGGTGCGCCCACCTGACCGCATCACTGTCAGGGCGGGTTGACGCTAAGTCAGATTTATGCGCGTCAATTCTGGGGAATTAGATGGCATTGGAACAGGTTGTGCCCCGTAAATAGAGTTTATGTCTGGCCAAAGCAAACCAATTGACAGATTGAGCTGTTAATGAAGTCTGCACCGTGTGAATTGCTAATGCTGGTTTAAAGCTGGGCCAGCGTCGCAGACGGTGGCCCAACATTAAACCAGCATTAGCTCAACGCCTCATAACAGATTGAGCTGTTAATGAAGTCTGCTCCGTAAAAACACCCGATGTTGTGTTAATGTTGGACCTCGTTGCCGACTGTGTCCCAGCATTAACACGACATTTGGTCAAATCTGATATCTGCAGACATATTGAGCTGTTGATGAAGTCTGCTCGCAAAAACACCCAATGCTGTTTTAATGTTGGGCCAGTATCGCAGATGGTGGTCCAATATTAACCCAAAATTGGGACAACATCCCATGTCTGATTTGCCCCTGTGCTGTGTACAGACAAGTCGGTTTGACTGAACTAACAGTAACTATAAATGACGCTTGAAGTCATCCCATAAGAGTAGGGAATATTGCCGCTTCCAAGTTTTCTTCTTTTGATGTGGTTAATATATTTTAAAGGGACTGCATTATGTTGACATGTCAATTTCGAAAAATAAATTTACATAAAGTTTCAGAGCCTACTGATCTTAACTGAAAATACAAAAAAATCATCAAAAAAATTAAAAGCACTGCAAAAAACTAAACTAGTTGTATTTCCGAGTTGTGAACTGCCATGTCAACACAACTGTGTGCAGTATACAACACTTTATACCACAAATAACCTCAGACGGTGCGAGCAAAGCTACCTTAAATGTACCGACGATAATTGTTGTGCGAAACTGAGGGATAGGGGGGCTCCCCATGCAGCAGCGATTGTCTTCCGTCGGCATTGTGTCGATGGACACAATGCCGACGGCATCAACATGACTGTGGCCCAACGCAGTGCTGACATATAACCATCCTTCAGGAGTACAAATAGTTTGTTCGGGTTATCTCTGGATTCTTAGAAACGTTGATAAAATGTTTTTCAAAATCTAAAAACACTTGAAATCATATTCTGCGGGATAAACTGCTTTATACAAGACAAAAAAAACACAAATTAATGTCATCTCATTGAGCCACTTTAACAAAAAATAATAATTAACCTAGACATCGATTTGCTTTTTCGCCACAGTGTGTAGAGAGTAGTGAGTGATGCTTTATGTCGCTTTATGTATATTGTGGCATTATCTTGACAGAGAGAAGCCCGAAGTCGTGACTGTGCCCTACTCTTATATCGAATTATTGATCAAGGTACCAGACAGACAGACAGACAGACAGACAGACAGACAGATATTTTATTGACAGAAAAAAGTCATTACAGACTTATTTGTCATAGAAATGAAAGAGATATATGTACATGTATATATAAGATTATTAATTTGTTAAAATCAGTGACAATATAAAGGCTACATGGCATGATAAACATAAGTAAAATCATGTTAAGTGGCATTGCCATAATAAAAACTAGGTATTTCGATATTATAAATGGCTGCTACTTAAAATAAAATTAAAAGGACAAGATAACATAGGGGTATAGTCTGACCAGCTCATTCTCTTGTTGTTCACCCCCAACTGACGTTGGATCAATGCTGGGATAATGTTGGGCCGCCGTCTACAACGGCGGCCCGGCATTAAACCAACAGTGAACCAACGTATCGTGTTTGCCGGACAAGCTCCTCACCCCTGCCCCTCTACCGCCTAACCCCCCCCCCCCCGGCCCTCAGGGGATCAGAGATCCACCTTTCTCCACCTGATGCATGTCGCCAGCAATGTCTCCCCCAGTCCTGGTGGACTGTCCACCCAGACACTGAGAACCTCACCACCATATCTACTGTATATAACCGGACTCACCCATAAAAAATTATCAACCAGGATCGCATGATTTTCGCCTATTTCTCCGTCAATTCTTAACCGAATTCATTGAAATTTTGCAGAAGCGATTTACTATTCAAAGCCAAACAGCGGTAAAAAAAATCCAAATTATATTTCATATTTCAAAAGTTAGACGATTTAGTGAACTTCCAGAACTAGTTTAATGGGTTCATAGAGGGACGTCGTAATTTCAATTTACTACATGTGAAATGGTCTAACTTTCGAAATATTAAATATGATTTTGTCGCTGTTGTGATTTGAATAAAATATAATTTTACGAAAATTTCAGGGCTGTGGGGATTCTTTTGAAAAAAAGTGTTTGCAAAATTTCATGAATTGATCGAGAAATCAGCGAAAATCGTGCGATACTGGTTGGTCAAATTTGATGTATCTTTGATATAATTCGATTTTTTTATGTTATAAAATCCACGGACGGATTTTAAAATTTATTTTTTCATTTATACGGATTTTTTTAAATATTTATTTACAATTACGAAAAACGCCCTTTTAATGCCGTTTTCTTTCTTTAAATATATTTGATGTTGATACACCTATTTATGTGTTTATCTATACAATTATAGTTAACTAAATCTGTGTCAGGGATACTAGATCGAGACACATTGAGATTAAGTGGTTTATTCCATCAAAAAAATGAGAGAAACTGGTTCATTCCATCGACACAATTAGAGGAAGTTGACTATTTCATCGACAAAATGAGAGAAAATGGTCCATTTTAGTCATTTAAAGCTGTCTCGCTACCGCGATACACAGCTTCGAATTAGTCAGAATTGTGAAATTAAGTCATGTCAGTTTCACATATTTAAAACATTTTTTACTCCTTGAAGCTGCTTATACCAGCGCGAATTAAATCACAAAAACAGTTGAAATATTAACTGTTAAAATGCTAATGGCGTCTATAGTCGTTTTTAGCATTTTTATTTAACTTTTAAGACTTTCAAGCCTAAATTTACCATTGTCATCTTCATCCACTACAAGCCGCGAATTGCTGTCGCAATTCTCGACTTGTAGTGGATGAAGATGACTTGAATTGGGTGGCAAAAGAACAAAATGAGTTGTTATTATTTAAAAAAAATTCAATGAAAATTTTCGATCAAAAACGGGAAATTAAGTCATTCTTCAGATATGCAAAATGATGCTTTAATGCATCGTGAGGGCTCAAAAGGTTAAAAAAGATTTGAAGGAGAAATGAGCTTTAAAATTGATAGATTGGCAAATGTTTTGATGCAATTTGCATAAAAGTGTGTACTTTTCACCCACTTTAAGTTGTGGGTCGCGGTAGCGAGACACAACTTCAAGTGGGTGAAAATTAAATCATTTAATTTAGCGCTTCAAGGGTAAAGTGCTCGAGAGGTTAGAGATCAAAGAGTGGGTGAGAAAGTCCCGCTTTGCGCACGTATTATAATATCATTGTCAATATAAACAAAAAATGTTTACCATAAATTTCTATGCATAAAGTGTTCTTCGATTACCCAGTATTGAATTCGCATTTTCGCACCGGACTCAGAGAGTGGCACAATGAAGACGGCCGCCATTTTGTTTCCCACGCTTCCGGAGTGGTCCCACTTTTTTCCTACTCGTTAAGTTTCTGGCACTGTCCGCGAAGCAGAGATTTGTGCGAGGGACAAAAACTGGAATGAATGAATGCTCCTGAAAACAGTCATGTCGTCCTCCAGTCGACTGTACCGGAAGTAGTCCCGTGGTACTACTTCCCGTGAAATATTAATGCGCGCGGATTAAGTCAATGCTGTTTTCAGTACACGTGTGGGCGATGATGGTTCGCACATTGTACAGCTCTGCCCTGTAAAGTTAAAGGGAAGTAACTGCTTACTTTTTCACTAAGCAGATACTGTCTTTTTGTCTTTACAGAACAGAGGGCTGACTAATTCCGAATGAATATATGTTTATGAAATGATAAGACAATACTAGCGACATTGTGGCCTAACGTACATAACGCTGGTTCTAATATTCGGAGGCATGAAGTCCAGGTTTTTGCAATTTTACTGAGATAAATTATTTTAATTATCGTGCTTTTTTTGCTTATTAGAGGTATTATGCACTTTTTGACATGCTGTAGGCTTGTTATAGATTTTTCGTTAGGCCCTGCATTATGTGTGAGACCTTTGTTGTGGCGAGCCATTGTGAAATAAATTTAATATTTTTTTTCGAACACTACAAATGCAAGTTAATATATAAATATTTATTATGATTATTTATGATTATTTGTAAGAAGCCAAAATAAAATCACAATTTTTTTTATGATTTCAGCCTGATTAAGTCCCTTTAAAGTCGATCCCCACACTGAAAGAGTAAAATATTTATAATGGTCGTAGACCCATAACAAAGGTATTCAAATGAAGCGAAAGAGCTAACTAAGTTATGATGATTTCAAATTGAAAAAAAAACTTTTTTTCTCTATGGTTTGTATATTATTCTATTTCACTTTTAAGTATAATTACCATGTATAAAGCTGCATGCTTTTGAAAATTGCTCCACTTGTAGTTGTTTGATAAGTTTCTACGCTTTCCAGAGGGGTTTTTTGCTACTTTTATACTAATATGTAGTTATTTTATCTCTGGTTTTAGCTCGGGAAACCACAATTATGTATACTATATTTCTATTTATATTACTTTTAATTTCTATTTATATTACTTTTAATTGTAAACTTAGTTAGGGTGCTGGTCATCTGTATTCGACATCCTGATGTATACAATTTTACTCACAATTGCTTATTTGTACAATTATTGTATATATTTGTGTATAACTGTATATAAAGCCTAATAAATAAATTTGAATAAATAAAAATATTGCAGCGCTTAAAGGGTTAAGCCAATGTGAAGATAACGTTGGTTCATGGCTGGGCCACCGTCGCAGACAATGTATAACATTGGATCAACGTCTACACGCATGATGCAAAAAATGGGATATATTACTATGACACTAACATATAGAGAATAGAGAATAGAGATTGAATATGCATGTTTTGTGTTTATATTCATGTCATGTATTTTGTATGTTGAATGTTTTAAAGGCTCAAGAAAGATGGGTGAATGTTCATTGGATTTAACCTCTTTAAATAAAGATATTATTATTATTATTATTATTATTATTCTTATTATTATTATTATTACTATAGACTTACTGGTCACGTGTAAGGGAGATAAGTGGATTTACTGGTCACGGGTGAGTGAAGGGTGTGATGCACGATGCTCGGGTGGCTGAATAGACTACGGAAACTGTTAAAACGGTTTTGCTGTTACCCATGTTGGTTGACAGCTAACCCGCTAATGGCGGGGCTATTGCCCGGGACAAAGACAAACAGCAGTAACTGCTCACTTTCAAAGAAAGCAGTTACTGCTGTTTGCCTTTGTGCGGCGCTAATGGTGGATCTATTGACTCTGTACTGGCGGATCGATACAGGCAGTGATGCGGCATCAAGTGTCCACCAATAAATTACTACTCCTCAAGTCAATAAATCACACCAAGCAAGCGTAGGGCATTGAGCTAATGCTGGGTTAATGTTGCGCCGACGTCGCAGACGGTGGACCAGCAATGAGCCAGCATTAGTTTAATGTGTAGCGTCCGTGCGGCGACCACGCTTTCTGTGTATGAATACTTGTAGCATTAACTCTTTGACCGCCAAAAATAAAAGAAGAGCATTTATTTATTTGACCAAACACAATCAAATACAAAATAAAGTTAAACATAGAAATATTAACAGTCAGGAAACCATAGTTAAGACAAAAAATGTCGCTATCACTATGGAAACCTTTCAGACAAAAAAGTCATTTTAAAATATTCAAATTGAATAGGGGTCAATTATTATGAAAAAAATGCTAATACATGTATACCAATGATTAAATGAAGAAACGTATACAAACATACATATACACAAATGCCAGTTATCTAGGTTCCCTCTATGTATATTTTCTATGTTTTTTCCGCTTTTCGAAGCGGTAAACACATACAATTGTCATATTTAGTGATCAGTATGAAATGGAATTATGTCTATATTATATCTTTGATATCCTAAATTAAAAACTCTCAGTATCACCCGAATCTGGGATAATGAAGGTGGTTTTGTGTTGCAGTTTGTGGTGATCTAACGTTACTGGTCAGGAGGAGGAGGGGGGGTTGTCCTGAATTCGAGACTATGCCCTACTTTATAAACTGCAGGATGCGTAGAGCAATTCTGAAAAGGTTATCTCTCAATGCTGCAGTAACAATCTAAATATTATCAGAAAAACAAAAACAACTTTCAGTTTTAACCATGTCAGGCTCAGTTTTTGTCAGTTCAGACATCCGATTTTGTCTGAACAAAAATCAGATTGTGTGGCATTAACGGGGGTTAACCCTTACAGCGCGGGGATCGACTTTAGTCGTCAGAATCTGACGTCTATAGACGTCAGATTCTCACGTCTAAAGTCGATCCTCGCACTGGAGGAGAAAAAATATTTCTAATGGCCGTAGATCCATAACATAGGTATTTAAATGAATCGGAAAGAGCTAACTAAGACATTTATGACGGTTTCAAATTGAAAAAAACCCTTTGGTCTCCATTATTTTTGAAAAAATATTCAGCGCTTTAACCCTTTCAAGCCTGAATTTACCATTAATATCTTCACCCACTACAAGCCGCGAATTGCTGCCGCAATTCTCAACTTGTAGTGGACGAAGACGACTTGATGTGGGTGAAAAATTTAAGAAAATGTCCATGTATTGGTAAACAAGTTTTATGGAAATTTCTCTTCTAAAACCCTCAGTTGTAGGGAAATAAATTGTGTTTTCAGGGATGTAAAATGATGCTTTAATGCATCGTGAGGGCTTAAAGGGTTAAGGGTTAAGTCAAACACCTCAGGTATGCTAACATAATATAACCCTTGCAGCGCTGAAATGTATTTGTATAAACCAAGAAATCAAAGGGTTTTTTTCAATTTAAAATCATCATAAATGTCAGCTCTTTCTGCTTCATTTGAATACCTATATTGTATTGGTTTACAGCCATTATACAGTTATAGGGCGGGAGCCCTAGGGCATAGTGGTTAGCACTGCTGCCTTTCACACTAGAGTTCGGGGTTCATTTCCCGGTGTCGGCGGTTTGAAAGAAACAAAACATGTTTCTTCCCCATCCACTCGTAAAACTCCGTATTATGGGGAGCCTCCGTGACCAAGAGGTAGCTTTCTCGGCCTCAGACCTCCAGGGTTTGAATTTTGAATCTTGTGTCTGGAGGGCAGTGTCATCTCATTCATCTCACAATCCTCAGGAGGTTCACCTGGCCCGATTTAGCCTGTATGTCCACAAAAGTGGCCTAATATATAAAGCCCGATTCATTTTATTTCATTTTTACAGCCATTATAAATATTTATTTTTTTTATTGTAGAGATCGACTTTAGACACGTCAGATTCTGACGTCTAAGTTTGATCCGCGCGCTGTAAGGGTTAATTATTTTAAATAGATTATGTTAGAAAACGTATACTGCTACACGTACGGTAAATGTCCAATGGTGTGTCGATTAGTTATTAGCAATAAAATTACATTTTTGTAACATCAATTATCTAAATTTGTCAAGCATCCAGTGTGTCACTAAAATATATGGATACTATAGCTGTTATCATACATACTCTGTTTTATATGTCTAGTTTGTTATTGCATTTTTCAATGTGTTAAACAGGCTTAAAACAGGCTTGATAACAATACTGATGCAAAACGATAGCACTCATAACACTGTCTGACTGGTGGCTTTTGCTCTTAAAGAGTCGGTGATCGCGTGCTGCGAGAAAATGACAAATCAGGAAACTACAAACGAGCCAATCCCTCTGCCGATACCAGTCACTTTGTCCGGGGCGATCCAGAACAACACATCTCCACGGACACGACAAAACAACACATCTCCACGGACACGACAGATCGGCCAAGTGTCCCAGCGATCCAGAACAGCATATTGCCACGGACACGACATCACGTCCAGATATCCGATTCCTGGAAGGCCAAAGTAAAGGATTCCAACGTTTAGAACAACACAATTTTGCAGCCAGAGAGCATACCGTGCTGAGATGTTCTACGACACTAGACCATCATTAACCCTTAACCCTTTAACCGCCGGTGCCGCATATATTTGGGTTTTTATTTTTATTAGCACATTGAGTACCACCTTTTAAAAATGTGACATCAATCAGCAATATTTGACAATAGTTAACCTCCATTTTGTCAAATCTGAATAATTTTCACTCACTTGAAGTTGTGGATCGCGTCAGCGAGACACAACTTCAAGTGGGGGAAAATTCAGATTGAATAATTCGGCGGCTAAGGTTTTTTTTGTAAAAAAACATCCCAACAACAGAGTTTTTTCACCTTGAAGTCATCATAAATGTCTTAGTTTGCTCTTTCCAATTCATTTGAATACCTGTGTTAAGGGTCTACGTTCATTAGAAATATTTATACTCTTACAGTGCGGGAATCGACTTTAGTGGTCAGAATCTGACGTCTACAGACGTCAGATTCTGACGACTGAAGTCGATCCCTGCACTGAAAGGGTTAAAATAACTGAGAGCCAATGTTAACGTAATGTTGGTCGCTATCTGCGACACCTACCCTACGTTGAAACGAAGTTGGGTCAGCGTTTTGATGATTGCGGGACATTGACATATGAGACCTCCTGTTGAAATGGAACAGCCCTGCTTAGCCAAAAGGTGGACATGGATTATACACAACTGTACAGAAACTTACCAACGCTATTGAACTCACCATTTCTCAATAGCGGATCAACACACGCCGTCGGCATTATAATTCAAATATGTATACTTCTACGAAAAATAAGTCAGTAATAACTTGTATTTATGTCAATGAAATATTTGTCTGTCTGTCTGTCACGACAACGTGTATGACTTTGGTCCAACATTGAGGCAACTGTGGATCAATTGTAAGGCAATGGCCTTATATTGTGCTAACAGTGTTAGCGGGATTGGTGACCCCACGAGCGAGCGTCGGCCCTTTAGCTTCAGAGTGATCCAATTGAAACTTCCCCCCACTTGAAATTGTGTCTCGCCGATGCGACAAGTGGATGAAAATTATCCAGATTTTTCAAATGAATAAAACATTCTAAACGACACTTCGGCGCTGAAATACTAACTGACTCTTCAGCAGGGAAAGGGTTATAACGGACAATAATGGCTATTTGGGGGTCAGAGGGTTGATCATTCAATCGTTAGTGATGACGAAGCGATCCTTAGATTACCACAGACGTATGGACAGCTCCCTCAAACGCCTGCCTGGTCACAAATCGAAACCCGGGTCCCGCGAGGGCCCTTGACCGCTGTGTAGGGGGGGGGGGGTGAGACCATCGAGAGGACACATTTTACTATTGAGGCGGCCGTGGTGAGCTCCAACGACATCCGACCGATTTCTACAGTGACTTTTTGCAGCTATTTATAATAAAATCTAGTTAATTTATCTAAAGCGCTAAATTAAAAAACATGAATTATTGAATCATTGAATCGTTGTATCGTCAAGGAATCGGTGCCAACAAAACTATATCGTCTGCGTAACCTAATGCACCCACAAATGACTTACCAATATAACAGCCAAAACCATATGATTTTAATCGAGACAAAAGTACATCAATATATAATATAAGGTAAATAATATGGGCGATAACACACCTCCTTGT
Source organism: Flabesymbios commensalis (assembly GCA_964017125.1). Classification (NCBI taxonomy): domain Eukaryota; kingdom Metazoa; phylum Annelida; class Polychaeta; order Terebellida; family Flabelligeridae; genus Flabesymbios; species Flabesymbios commensalis. The sequence goes on along the minus strand of OZ024914.1, from coordinate 9,800,734 downwards.
TTTACACCGTTTGAAGTTTATAAACCTTGGATGTGACGTTACCTTATTGAACAGTCATCGTCTGTTGTGTGTACATGCTAAGTAATAGTTTTAATAATGTAGAACATACACCTTTACTAACAAATATATTAACAAGTTTAATATAATCTACCTGATCAAAAGCTTTAATAGCATCTAAAATTACTACGTGGACTTCACTGCCATTTCTGTTGTAATAGTAGACTACCTCGTCAAGAACAAATGTACAAGCGGTTGTGGAGCTTTCTGATTTAAAACCCAACTGAAGACTGTAAAGACATAGTACGGTTAGCAAGAATAACTTGATCAAGCAACTTACCTAAAATATTACTCATAGCTATCGCTCTATTATTGGAACTAGGCCTATCATTTAATTACTTTTTCTTATTTTTTTGATATTGTTATCAACTTAGACATGCACAATTGTGACGGAGAAAAGCCTTTTCCAAGCATAACTGTGAGCAGGAGTGACAAATGGACATTTAAATTAGGTGTAATACCAATGAGCTGATCAGATGTCACATATTCCATCACGCTTGTTATTATGTCTCCCATCTGTGGTATTACCACATATCAAGACGGTTGTTGCTCTCGGATCTTATTATTTGGCTTTTTGGGGCCGGTTAGGGACGTTTCCGTCGCCTTTGTTATCAGACGAGGTGGGGCCTTATGGAGGATTTCAGAGTTGCTAAGTCAACTGATTTTCTCCATGAGGTCGGGAATGTTTTTCTTCGATTGTAACTCCGAGTATGTGGTTCTAACTAGGTCGTGATTGAAACAGTATGAATTAAACAATATAGTGAATTATAAAAAGGCTTAATGTTTTTGTGCGAGGGCCATGTCCTGTGTGAATTGCACAAATAATTTTTAACCGCCATTACTACTGTTATTACGTCGTTAAGTTTGCACCACTAGTCAATCTCAGGAAATCTCCGCGCTCATAGCGACTGTGCTTGCATGGTCACATGACACGGAGCTACCTGTTTATGCCATATTTATTGTACTTGCATGATATTATATTTAATTTTAAAAAATACCATATAATTTTTACCATTGGCTTATTGCATACTCCAGTTACTGTAGCATAATCATGCACTTGTATATATTTTAGGTTTCTACGCTTTCCAGAGTGTCTTTTTTGCTACTATATATAATTAGTATGTCATACGTAGTAGCTATTTTATCTCTGGTTTTGGTGCGGGAAACAAAATGATAGACCTCTATGTTATCTTGGCAATGCCTTTTAATTCATTTTTAGTAGTAGTCATTTATATTATCGAAATACCCAGTTTTTATTTTGGCAATGCCACTTAACATGATTTTAGTTGTGTATGTCATACCATGTATATTATCATATGATTTTAACAAACTAACAATCTTGTATATACATCTACATATATCTCTTTCATTTCTATGACAAATAAGTCTGTAATGACTTTTCTTTTCTGTCAATAAAATATCTGTCTGTCTGTCTGTCTGTACACATATTGCTTTACCTCTGTCCGCTCGGTCGGTCTCAGTCTGTGTCTGTCTTCCATTCATTTTTCTCCAGGGCTTTTTATTGTACAGGCGGTCAAACACGAGACTTTGACCCAATGTTGAGCTAATGTTCTCCATGATTTACACAAAAATATTTCAGCGTTGTAAGGGTTGAAGAAGTCATAACGGTGTTTTTATTTCAATCACGTCTCGTGGCAAATTAATTATTCCATCTGAGATAAACCAGCCATCAATTATTCCAGATATAACAATCCACCCCTTTACACCGAGCTCGGTTCTTGCCGGATAAAGGCTGGTCCCGGAGGCTCATTCGGTACTGGGCTCGACTCACTCACTCACTCACTCACTCACTCACTCACTCACTCACTCACTCACTCATTCACTCACTCACTCACTCACTCACTCACTCACTCACTCACTCACTCACTCACTCACTCACTCATTCACTCACTCACTCACTCACTCACTCACTCACCCGACCACCCATCCACCCACAAACAGCAGAACACATATAAATAAATAAACGCAAAATAACAAGGCCCTATACAAACATTACAATTTTGCTGATATATAGGGAATGTTGAAGGAATCTAATTAGTGATTGGATTCTCAATAGATTAAGGGGCAGGTCACCCCCCTCATCTTCTGCGCAATTATATAAAAATTAAACGAAGAAATTCAGAAAAAAACAATTGACCTCGGTAGACGAAAATCCACCTTAAAATAAATACCAAACATCTAAAATGGTATATAAATTTGTTAGTCAAAGCCCCCTCTTCGGAAAAAGATGAAACCGCCCATGGACCTTTAGTATGAGTATGAGTATGATATAAATGACGATGCAGTCTGGTGGAATAATATTTTGTGCCGAAGGGTGTGACAGTAACAGTCATTTCCTGGAAGCCCCGCTATTGATGACGTGCATCAAGGGAATCCCCACAAGAACACAATAACGCGAATGATTATTTGCCGACGGTCTAAGCGGCATTGGGAATCCCCAGAAGAAGGCAGATGATTATTTGTTGGCGGCCTAAGCGGCACGGTTCGATGCCTAGTTAAGCGGAATCCCCAGAAGAAATCACCTCAAATCACCTGGTTGTTTGTCTTTAACCGTTTCAACTCTAACATGCCGAATGATGCGCTTTGTTATGGGATTTCCTCATATTACGTCATCTGTATGATGACGTAATGTGAGAAATTACCAAAAGGTCCAGCTCTACTAATACTTTTCAAGCGCTCGTTGACAAAAGCTCCCTAGCTTTACGACAAGGCCACTTTGTTTTTTTCTCCGTTTTAGATGAGCGCGCCCTTGTGTTTTTTTTTTCTGCTCAGCGCGCGCATTGGATTGTTGCAGATTTCTGAAGGTCATTAACTTTTCCAAACATAGGTTTAATGTTTTTTTTATTCTTAAATATTTTTTTTCACCCTACCTCATTAGAGTTAAGATTTTTTTCTGATCTGAAACAGAGAAATTGAACATGGTGGCCTGACTGCCAACCATTGTACGAGTTGGAGTGCTCGTTGGCTGGCTTTGCATGATAAAGAGGGAGATATACGAAGAAATTATATTGTCATAAGTGGTAGAAATCGGGTCATAAGCGAGGGGAAATATTAATAGAACTAGGGCCGGTGGTGCAAGTCACAATCACCATGCTAGCGTATTAATTTTGTCGTTTTCTGAGCTCTGATAATTTACCATATATAGGCCTATAGGAGATATATGAATTGTCATTTTGTGACGACGAGAAGTTTATGTAGACTTATTCGTCATTAAAGGTGATCTATAACCCCTTATATGGTAATAATAATTATGTCCTTATATGGGGTGATTGGCTATCATGTGACCCTCTCAGAGGGTCACATGATAGCCAATCACCTCATATAAAGAAACACTTGTGCCCCATCTTGTGGCAACTTTGATTTATTTGTCACAAAATTATTCATACTATGTAAGGCGTGATATAGCACCTTTAAGATGAGCAGCATACAATATATATGTACATGTATATACCAGGTACAGCAGGGTCAGTGCTGTAAAATCAAATGATAATCGACATGATAATAACTTATAACCAAACTTGCCATTCTCACACTCTGCGCATTGATTTTCACTATGAGACGTATATCGGTATCAGCCCATATCGCACTCTAGCTGTAGCTTGAAGTGCAATCTATGACAGCTATGTCATGTGTGACTTGATCGTGTCAGAAAATACAAAGTCCCCTTTTTAAACCAAAATGAAATATATCATCCTAGCCGAACGCCATCATATCATAACTAAATCTCTTGATAAATTTACGACAATTGCTGAGGATGGCGTGTTGTTACGACATTGCTGTCGTAAAGGGGTTAGTGGTTCCGGGCGACACGTCAGAGCACATCAGGGTGTGATCTCTCATTCTCTGTCTCTCAGGCTCAATCACTTATTCTGACGTGCAAAGACAAAACGCTGTAACTGCTTACTTTAAAAGTAAGCAGTTACTGCCTTTTGGCTTTGCATGACGGTATTGACCTCCATAATTCAATTTTCACTCTGTCCAACTGAAACCAGCGCTCATATTTACCATGCTAGCAGTGGTGGTGAGTGAGGAAATATCGCTTTATGTCGCTTTCTGCATATTGCTGCAATATTGAGACAGAAGGAAGCCCAGTTTCGGGATTATGTCCTACTCTTATCAAATGACTTCAAGGGTTATTTATAGCGCACAGTATCATAAAAAGTACTGCACACTCTATGCCTTTGGACATTTTGGAGCACAACCACAATAACAGATGCCCGGCATTCGAGTCCGGGGCCTCTGAGTTTTGAATCACTGCCGAGCCGAATGAGCCATCGGAGTCGGAGTTAAATGCAAATAGTTAGAGATTCTCATCTAGATGGCCACGAGGTATATTAGGCCTAACGCGATATACAGACGCTGTTGCGTCGTGTGCTCAGTGGGCAAGGTGACAAGATCGTGAACAGTGCGTGAAACCAACGGGAGTCGGCTTCCATTCTGTGTGTGTTTAATGGGATATCCAAACGGTGTGCATTTCAGTGCGATATGGGGAGATACAGCACTCGTCCAATGAATAAGGTGGGCTCACGACTCATTCATTGAACGAGTGCTGTGTTTTCCCATATAGCACGAAAAATGAACACCGTTTTAATTTTCTCACACGATCAAGTCACACATGACTTAACTGTCTTAAATATAGTTCAACTGCAGCAAGAGTGTCATATGGGCTCATACTGATATACGTCTGATGATGAAAACCACAGCACAAAGTGTGAAAATGTTGTATTCTGCACTGCAAAGGTAACAGCAGTATCTGCTCACGTGGAAAGTAGGCAGATCTTTACACGCATTATTCTATAGAACATTATAAAGATATCATGAAAACCCTGCTGTTTGAGGGTGTGGTGTCATTGTCATAACATCGGATGGATCATCGAGTCCAGCTCAGCTTATTAATGAGCAAAAAATAGGCATGAGACCTAATTCATTTATACATGCGAAATAAAAATAAGATTATGAAAATGTAACGTAATTCATCATCATACTGCCTAGCCGGTTTCTGGAGATGCCACGAGCGCTGTGCACTAATCAGTCAAAATATTATTTTTCCCTCTGCCTAATTAGATTAACAAATCTGATTAGAATTGATCAGGAGAGAAGCCGTTGGCTGTGCGAGCGAGGCAGTGTGGCGTCATGATAACATTCTGAAGTAACTATACCACGACACCCAGCCTGAAACCGACAGTGACGTCCTGAGGACATATCGCGTCGCTTTCTGCACATTGTGGCATTATCGCGACAGAAAGGGAAAAAGCGAGAAATCAGAACTGGCAATATCGCGACAGGAAGAAATGAAGCGAGAAATCAGAACTGTATCATATTCTAACCGAATGATACAAGTGTTCTTTATACAGCAGCGCCGTTTGGGACAAAAATGTAATCATTCATTCATTCATTCATTCATTCCTTCATTCATTCATTCATTCATTCATTTTTGTGCTGCGCATTCACCAGTTAGACTAGATATAGAGACGGAATTCCTGATTTCTAATTATGGACAACCATGTCAAAAATAAGAAATACGGGAATTTCGTCTCTATATCTAGTCTAACTGGTGAATGCGCAGCACAAAAATTTAAAAACTTTTGCAGTTCTAGCCTATGGACATGTTTACATCATATGGTCATATTAAGAAGCCAAAATAAAATCACCGATTTTTTGCTGATTTTAGCCTGGGCCAGTCCCTTTAAGCTAACTCGTACCTGCTCAACAAACACATACGCTGACCCAATGCTGGCTTACCGCTTCATCGTCTGCGACCCTGGCCCAGCAATAACCCAACATTGGGTCAACGTCCCGTGCTACACAGAGCTGGGGCTTCATCCATCAACATCCGGGCATTCCACTCAGTCTGTACCCAAAACAATTAACCCCTTCACCACCAGGGGCCGCTTTCAACAACTTAACGTGGACTTAAGTGAGTAGACTTAAGTCAGTCTTAAGCTAGCTGATTGGTTGAGACGTGTTGACAGTTAGGACATCATTTTGACTTAAGTCAGACTGGTGAAACCGGGCCAGGGGCCCATCCCACTCAACATCTAAAAATACGGATCATCTTAACTTTTTCTTATTTGCATTAGAAATTTTAACTTTTCTAATAAAAATGAGAGAGAGTTAAGATGATCTTAATTTTAGGATTCCTTGTGGGATGTGTCCCTGGTCTCTTTATCACTAGTTCTCATACTAACACGCCATGCTAGCTGCTGACATTTTCCATATAATTTTTTATAACTTGTTTTTGCTAAATTCCCGTAGTGTCGTGAGTTGATATGATTATTTAAGAAGTTCAATCCTATCAATGAAAATAGAATCAGACTGATTCTATTTTCATTGATCCTAGATTGATCTCGAGTTTGCTAAAACTGGACTATACGTAAGTTCCCACAATGATCGGTTCTAGCCATGGATGAGCCACACTGTAGGAGAGGGCTGTGGATTGCCGTGCTCGTTTTAGCCGAGAAAATCAACTTAGCGGTGACTGAGTGCGATATCGACTCCAAGACAGAAAAATGCCCATAACTTTTTAAAGACTTTACGACAGATCATGCTATAATGTAGCAGAAATGTTATTGAATATAATCAACCTATTGTCGACTTGATTTATAATCGAGGTCATGTCTTAGATATGACCGTACACGATTTTGATCAGCCCTTACAGCGCGGGGATAGACTTTAGACGTCTGAATCTGACGTCTGTAGACGTCAGATTCATAAGATAGGTATTCAAATGAATCAGAAGGAGCCAAATATAACATTTATGATGGTTTCACTAGATATAGAGACAAAATTCCTGATTTCTAATTATGGATAACCATGTCAAAAAAAAAGAAATACGGGAATTTCGTCTCTATATCTAGTCTAACTGGTGAATGCGCAGCAGAAAAAATGAAAAACTTTTGCAGTTCCAGCCTATGGATATGTTTACATCATATGGTCATATTAAGAAGCCAAAATAAACTCACCGATTTTTTGCTGATATTAGCCTGGACCAGTCCCTTTAAGTTAACTCGTACCTGCTCAACAAACACATACGCTGACCCAATGCTGGCTTACCGCTTCATCGTCTGCGACCCTGGCCCAGCATTAACTCAACATTGGGTCAACGTCCCGTGCTACACAGAGCTGGAGCTTCATCCATCAACATCCGGGCATTCCACTCAATCTGTACCCAAACAATTAACCCCTTCACCACCAGGGGCCGCTTTCAACAACTTAATGTGGACTTAAGTAAGTAGACTTATGTCAGTCTTAAGCTAACTGATTGGTTGAGACGTGATCACGTGTTAATAGTTAAGACAAAATTTTGACTTAAATCAGACTGGTGAAACCGGGACAGGTCTCTTTATCACTAGGTCTCATACTAACACTCCTTATTTAATAAGTTAAATCCTATCAATGAAAATAGACTAATTCTATTTTCATTGATCCTAGATTGATCTCGAATTTGATAAAACTGGAATATCCGTAAGTTCCCGCAATGATCGAGTCTAGCAATGGATGAGCCCACACTGTAGGGGAGGGCTGTGGATTGCCGTGCTCGTTTTACCCGAGAAAATCAACTTTTTTCAACATGGCGGTGACGATATCGACTCCAAGGTCGGAAAAATGCCCATAACTTTTTTAATGACTTTACGACAGATGAGCCGAGCATGCGATTAATTGTAGCGGAAATGTTATTGATTATAATCAACCTATTGTCGACTTGATTTAAAATCGAGGGCAAGTCTTAGATATGACCGTACACGATTTTTATTAACCCTTACAGCGCGGGGATAGACTTTAAACGTCTGAATCTGACGTCTCAGAATTGCGTTACATGTCAAATGGTCTAACTTTTGAAATTACTAGATAATAATGGTTACAAAATTGCGTGACAATCCCTTGAGAATTGACTGACTGGATACCGAAAAGCTAACTTTCATTTTGGACCATCCTCCACCGTCGGACAGACTATACAAGAGAGGGACGTGGCACAATGGTTAGAACATGGCGCTTTGCAATTCCCGGTGCCTACGTGCGGGTTTGAACCCTTTAAGCCCTCACGATGCATAAAAGCATCATTTTACATCCCTGAAAACAGACTTAATTTTCTGAAAATTAGTGGTTTTAGAACGAAATTTTTCATGGAACTGTTTTTAAAATTACACTATATTTTTTCATTTGTCACCCACTCAAAGTCATTTTCATCCACTACAAGTCGAGAATAGCGAGAACAATTCGCGGCTTGTAGTGGAGGAGAATACCCATGGTAAATTCAGGCTTAAAAGGGTTAAACCCTGATTGAGGCAGATTTTTTAGATAAATATAATGTTTCTCCCCTTTCAACCTTGATACATTGTTTCGATGTTTGTGTCCTTGCATGGTAGTACAGAGATGGCGATGTGTACGATAAGTCCAATGCACCGAAACAACTGCAAGACTGCTCTCCGTGGAGTTGAAATAGCAAATAAAAAACAGGTCCAGTGACTAGGGGGGGGGTAAATTGTACAGTCGGCTGGTTGTGTCTTTGCATGGTAGTACAGAGATGGCAATGTGTACAATGCGCCGATATAACTGCAAGACTGCTCTCCGTGGAGTTGAAATGGCAAATAATAAACAGGTCCAGTGATCAGGCGGTAAATTGTAAAGTCGGCTGATAAGTCTTCAGACTTGATATCAGACTATAAACCTACACCTTTACCTTCACGTTTTCCATATCCGCGCGAATGACATTGATTGTGACCGTGCTTTAACCCTTTAACCGCAAAATTATTTAAGCTGAATTTTCACCCACTTGAAGTTGTGTCTCGCTGACGCGATCCACAACTTCATATGAGTGAAAATTATTCTGATTTGACAAAATTGCGGTCAACTCTTTTCAAATCTTGCTGGTTGATGTCACATTTTATCTTTAACATATTTAAAATGTGGTACTTAATGTACTAATAAAAAATGGAAACCCGAATAAATGCGGCACCGGCGATCAAAGGGTCAACAGCAGTCGTCTAAATGTAGGCCGTGATTCCATATGACATGTGAGAATACCATTGATTTAATCCCTGCCAGTGATCAGGTAATTTATTTTGTCAGATGCACACAAAGCGTCAAGGACGTAATATAATTATGGCAGACGTTTTTATAACTCCACTGGACAAGTGGCTGTCCAAAAGCTCCTCCAAACCCGACACCGACAAGGTCAAATGTTCAGAATAATCAACGTGGCAAATTGATGGCCATGGGCGACAAAATTACATTAAAATAAAACAAACCCAATCACCATGATCATCTCTGAATCGTGGTGTGTGTCTCTCTGATTGCTTCCTCACATGTCACCCCAGCAAATACACATGACATCACAGGTACCGCTTTGCCTTTACAGTGTTGTAATTTTAATATTGTAATTTAACATACCAGTCACTTTTCGTTTTTCTCAGGACAATTTCGAGTTCTAAATAAAAACATCCTTTCTAGTTATTTCCATAAAAATTATGAGGAAATATTCAAAATATTAAAATGTACATAAAAAGAAATATGAATATTAATGGTCTCTATTCGCAGCTGTATGAAAAGGATGTTTTCACGTTAAGAATGAGAGGGTTTATCTGCAACTTTATAAAATTGGCAAATTAACCCTTTCAGCCCCAAAGTGAGGATATAACTGCGTGAACAGCTCCGTTTGAAACAAATTCAGTTGCAAACTAACAAAAACGTTGAAAAAACTTACTTTCGCGGAATAAAATAAATATCTCGCATTTGCGACAAGTATTTGATTCAGGAAAGTGTAGTTTAAATTCTGTTTCTACAATATAAATAGACACATACTTACATATAGGCTGTCAGCTATTCTACTATTAGCACACCAACTTACCTAAAACACAAGAAAAAAATATATTTTATCAAGATAGAGCAGTATATAATAATGAGCACAATCTCATAGTCTCTACAACAAGGAGTCATATATTTCACAACAATGATACTAACATTCATACTCTTTTTTCAACCCTTTCAGGGCGGGGGCCGTCTTTATACGTAAGAATCTGACGTCAGTAGACGTCTAAAATCGATCCCCGCACTGTAAGAGTAAAACTATTTCTAATGGTCGTGGACCCATAACATGGCTATTAAAATAAATCGGAAAGAGCTAACTAAGACATTTATGATGGGTTAAAATTGACGGATAAATCGACGAAAAACATGCGCTACAGATGTACCAAAATAATTGTGGCCCAGGATATGATGTCTCTCAGTATGTAACTATCTTCAACGACTTCCAAGTTATGCTTCACCATAGCTACTCTGCTTCACAGTGGGCATTAAACCATCAATAGTGTCACTTCGGCTGATAAATATATGTGTCGTTGTTGACAGATTATTGATTAAGGCATATCATTTCTTATTGAGCTGTAACTAAGCTGAATGCTTGTCATCAGGTGTTTTGTTTGTTTTGCTGCATTTTTGTTGGAGTTGTAATTGCGAAAAATGTCTCCCATCGTCCCATTTTTCTTTCAACAAAGCTCATGTAACCCCTTTACCTTCTGTTAAAACACACCACTACATTATTTTCTTTGTCCGACCACTACATTCTAGGCCGAGAATGGAGAATTAGTGTTGATCAAGCACACACCAATCATCATGGTAAGCCTACGGTGGTATAATCAGTCAGGTGTGACCGAGCTGTTGATTATAAGGGATCCTCATTATGGTCGGATGTGTTTTAAGTCAGTTAAAACTCTCGGAACTGTACATTCTTAGCTGTGGAAAAGGCCACGGCCTTCGGCCTCGGCCTTTTCCACAGCTAAGAATGTTGAGCTCCTCGGGCTTTATCTAATACATCACGCATGTAATATGCCAAAATTCTCACACTCTGTGCAGTGGTTTTCACTATGAGACGTATATCGTTATCAACCCATATCGCGCTGTAGGTGCAGGTTCAACAGCAATGTATGAAAGTTGTGTGACTTGATCCTGTGAGAAAATACCAATGTTGTTAATTTTTAGTGCTATAGCCTATAGAAACATACAGCACTCGTCCAATGAATAAGGTGTTCGCCTAAAGGCTCACACCTTATTCATTGGACGAGTGCTGTATTTTCTCACATCGCACTCAAATGAACATCGCTTATATATTTTACATAAAAATATGCTCAAATATCTTAGATTTCATTTTTTACCTGAAAATTTTAAATCCAACGTCTATGAGCCTGTATGTGTGTCATCAGTAGCACACTAACCGCTACAACGCTCAAATTTTTGTGTATAAACCATGGAGACTACAGGGGGGTTTTCAATTTAAAATCATCAAAATGCCTTAGTTCGCTTTTCTTTTGAAAATGTAATTGCAATCTATTGTATTTTTTAATAATGTTTCTGTTATGCTATCTTATTTAATTTTTCACCCACTTGAAGTTGTTATCGGAGGTTATTGGAGGTTATTGTGGCCCAGTTTAGCTTATAATTTATGTGCACAAATATAGCTCACATACCAATTCATTCATTCATTCATTCATTCATTCATTCATTCATTCATTCATTCATTCATTCATTCATTCATTCATTCATTCATTCATTCATTCATTCATTCATTCATTTATTTATTTATTCATTTATTCATTTATTCATTTATTCATTTATTCATTTATTCATTCATGTATTCATTCATTCATTCATTCATTCATTTATTCATTCATTCATTCATTCATTCATTCATTCATTCATTCATTCATTTATTCATTCATTCATTCATTCATTCATTCATGCATTCATTCATTTATTCATTCATTTATTCATTCATTCATTTATTCAATTATTCATTCATTCATTCATTTATTCATTCGTTCATTCGTTCATTTATTCATTTATTCATTCATTCATTAATTCATTTATTCATTCATTCATTCATTCATTCATTCATTCATTCATTCATCCATTCATTCATTTTTTCTTTCTTTCGTTTTTTCATTTACTCAATCATTTTTTCATTTATTATCAGACTTTACGTTGAAGGGTTTATTCCTTCGTTTTTTTCTGTGGCAATATACGTGTGACCACTACTATACGGGCGCCACAAGGTATCAAGTCATGACAGCAAGAGCAATTTATCTTTCTGGAGAAACTTATTAGAAACACATATCTCCATGCAGAGACACATATATCCATGTATATATACCTCTGTGAGTGCAAAATCAGCAGCCATACAGATGTGCACAAACCAAACATCAGTACCTACTGCTTACTTGGTAGTTACTGCTGTTTGTAACTGATCAAAGGCAAACAGCCGTAACTGCACACTTTCCAAGTAATCAGTTACTGCTGTTTGTCTTCGCATGGTTGATATATATTATGAGGAAAACATCCATATCACCTGGATATTATACAACGTATTCTCTCTTATATAACGTTTCTCTTTGCGACAAACAATCAAATGTTATAATCGTGTTTCCTCTTTCCACCTGCAAACATCCCTTCATTCGACAATAAACAGTCGGAGCAAATATATATTGCAATGTCATGACTAATATTTTATCCAACAGATATTTCAATTCTGAAAAAAATTATCACATTAAATATATGGATGTTTAGCCCAGATATTCCCCCAATATGAAATTATCAAGAAGTGTATACGTTGTTAAGCAGTTTAGATGTTACCAAAGCGTATGGTTCAGACAATCTATCACCACATATTTTCAAAGTTCCTAGTCAATGGAACGTAGTATCGATTCATAAAAAAAGGAGAAAAAACTAACATTAAAAACTATTGTCCAATTTTTCTCCTAAGTTGTGTATCCAAAATTATGGAAAGGTGTATTTTCAACCACATGTATCCACTTGTTGAGCCGTCATTAACTGAAGTTCAACATGGTTTTAAGAAACATAAATCATGTACCACTCAACTTTTAGATATGTATCATATCATAGGTAGTGTTCTAGATGCATCTGGACAGGTTGATGTTGTATACCTCGACTTTAGCAAAGCGTTCGATTCTGTAAATCACAAGCTTCTAATTCACAAACTTTTCATTCTTTTGGAAAAAAAGGAAATCTTTTATCTTTGTTTAATTCACTTCTGACCAACAGAATAGAACGCGTTGTTTTAGGTGGACATACATCTGAATGGTTACCAGTTCTTCCTGGGGTAGAATATGAATGTGTGTGTGTGTGTGTGTGTGTGTGTGTGTGTGTGTGTGTGTGTGTGTGTGTGTGTGTGTGTGTGTGTGTGTGTGTGTGTGTGTGTGTGTGTGTGTGTGTGTGTGTGTGTGTGTGTTATAACGAAATTTGGCGGTTTTGAGCCATCCACCACACGAAAGCGTTCCGTGTGGTGGATGGCTCAAAACTGCCAAATTTTGTTAAAACACACACACAAACCTAATATTGGGTTGATGCTTGACGACCGTCTGCAACGCTGGCCTGAACTCACCCAATAGTCGGCCTTTGTCTCGTGTATTGCTGTAATGTTTGTGTGTCTATTGTCTCCAGTGGAGCGGCCCAACCAGACAGAGAAAATGTGTGTATTATACTAAAATTTGGTGGCTGAAAATTTTCAGCCACGCACCACCCAAGACATTGACCGAATATTGCAACTCTGGCCCGGACTCAACCCAATATCCGGACTTTATCTGTCTATTCTGTGATGTCTGTGTGTCTATTGTTTCTATTAGAGCGGTCCAGGCTGTGAAGAAGAAAGTGTGTGTGTGTGTATGTGCTTTAAAGCGAAATTTTGCGTTTTGAGCCACGCACCACACAAAACGTTGACCGAATATTAGGTTGATGCCGATATTCGGTATTTCTCTGTATGCCCTGTGATGGGCTGGCTCTGTGTCTATTGTTTCAGGCTGAGGGAGAGAGATGGAGATAGAGGGGAGAGAGGCAGAGGGGGGGGGGGGGGGGTCAGACTGTGACCAGACATCCTCCCATCTGTCACTTACTATCAGGCCACTAGGTGTCCCTGATGTCAGCAGGGCTAGTCCCTCGCGGCTCACTGAGCGCGGGAAGTCCCCATGGCTGAGCGGGGAAAAGCCCAATAAGGCGACAAGGGAGGTGGGAGCAGAGATCAGGGGGGGGGGGCTACCAGGATAGGACTATATCCCACAAAACGCCAGACACTGAACTAATGCCACAACGATAAAATAAACACAGGAAAAAACAGTAATGAAAGGGTAAATCAAGGTAAAACCTTTTAACTCTTAATACTCTTAAATAATTTTGCATAAACCATGGAGACCAAAGGGTTTATTTCAATATGAAATCATCAAAACTTTCTCCAAGTCAGTTGATTTGGTGAAATAAACCTACTTCTCTCTATAGTAGTAGTATTAAAATCATTCATAAAGTGGGTAGTAACAAATCACTGCAGATGATCAATTATACCGTCATAGATTCAACCTATTTCATTCATTCATAAAGATGAGTAGGTCTAGCAAGGTACACATTTGTGAAACCAGTCTTATCCGTGTCGTAATCAGGATCAACCCCAAAATTTAAGCCCGAAATAAATAGGTGAAAGTTTCATGAAATCTGTCTACTACTTTTTAAGTAATTAGACGGACAGACAGACAAACCAACAAGACCAAAACCATAACCTCCTAGAGGAGGTAATACGTGATTTGGTTTGTTTAAAGCTTGTTTATGAGGCTAGAAGACCAACGGATTTACTCTTACAACGCGAAGATCGATGTTAGATGTCAGAATCTGACGTCTGTAGACGTCAGATACTGAGATCGCGTAGTAAGAGTAAAAATATTTATAATGGCCGTAGACCCATGCCATAGGTATTCAAATGAAGCGGAAAGAGCTAACTAAGACATAAATGATGATTTCAAATTTAAAGCTGGGCCAGACCCAGTAAAGACAGTAAAGAAACAAAGTGTTCCAGAACCGAATGGTTAAAATAGCAGTACGAGGAATGAAGCCCCTAAAATGTATGCTCCCTCCGCGGCAGTCCCCCGTGTGAGGGCGCCACTGTCAACAGAATCCCGGACAATTACCGAGGCAGACGAGATCCGGGCGAGATCTGGGCGATGCGGGGCGGGGGTAGGTCTGGAGGGGGCTCGTCATCCCATGACAACCTGTTGAATTGGTAACAATGTGGCCTGATCCCATGACAAAATGTTGACAATGCCGCCTGATACCATGACGACCTGTTGATTTTCCAACAATTTGGCCTGATCTTATGAAAACATGTTGACTAGGTAACAATGCAACCTTTTGACCAGGTAATAATGCAACCTGTTGACCAGGTAACAATGCGTCCTTTTAACTAGGTAACAATGCAACCTGTTGACTAGGTAACAATGTAATATTTCGACTAGGTAGCAATGAAACCTTTTGACTAGGTAGTAATGCAATATTTTGACTAGGTAACAATGCAACCTGTTGACTAGATAACAATGCAATAGTTTGACTAGGTAACAAGGCAACCTGTTGACTAGGTAGCAATGCAATATTTTGACTAGGTGACAATGCAAACTGTTGACTAGGTGGAAATGCAATATTTTGACTAGGTAACAATGCAACCTGTTGACTAGGTAGAAATTCAATATTTTGACTAGGTAACAATGGAACCTTTTGACTAGGTAACAATGGAACCTTTTGACTAGTAACAATGTAACCTGTTGACTAGTAGCAATGCCGCTAGATAACAGCATGTTGACTAGGTAACAATGCCGCCTGATAACAACCTGTTGACTAGTAACAATGCCGCTAGATAACAGCATGTTGACTAGGTAACAATGCCGCCTGATAACAACCTGTTGACTAGTAACAATGCCGCTAGATAACAGCATGTTGACTAGGTGACAATGCCGCCTGATAACAACCTGTTGACTAGTAACAATGCCGCTAGATAACAGCATGTTGACTAGGTGACAATGCCGCCTGATAACAACCTGTTGACTAGTAGCAATGCCGCCTGATAACAACCTGTTGACTAGTAACAATGCCGCTAGATAACAACGTGTTGACTAGGTAACAATGCCGCCTGATAACAACCTGTTGACTAGTAACAATGCCGCTAGATAACAACATGTTGACTAGGTGACAATGCCGCCTGATAACAACCTGTTGACTAGGTAACAATGCCGCCTGATAACAACCTGTTGACTAGTAACAATGCCGCTAGATAACAGCATGTTGACTAGGTGACAATGCCGCCTGATAACAACCTGTTGACTAGTAACAATGCCGCTAGATAACAACCTGTTGACTAGTAACAATGCCGCTAGATAACAACCTGTTGACTAGGTAACAATGCCGCCTGATAGCAACCTGCTGACTATGTAACAATGCCGCTAGATAACAACATGTTGACTAGTAACATGTCGCTAGATAACAACCTGCTGACTAGGTAACAATGTCGCCCGTTGGCCACCTGTTTTTGATAAAGTGACAATGTTGCCTGTTCCTTGCAATTTTTTTTTATGGCAAAATTAAGGACTTTTATTCGCCATAAGCCTGTTATGTTTGAAATATTCAGGTCTTCAACATGGGATGACATAATATGTATGTGTAATATGTAGATTGCATTTCACCGTGGCATTTCATATAATGTTAATCAGGCCGGTGAAATTGGAGATTATATTTATAGAAAGGTCTGGATAAAACATATCCAGACCTTTATCTGACATAAACCAGACAATAAACAACGTCATTCTTGACATTACATTTCAAGTCATTATTATTTTTTTCCATATCATACTAATTGAATGGAATGGAAACTTTGCCCATATACGTTGGAGAAATTTCAATCGTCACAGCACGGGGATCGACTTTAGACGTCAGAATCTGACGTCTGTAGACGTCAGATTCTGACGTCTAAAGTCGATCCTCACAACTGTAAGAGTAACATTATTTATAATGGTCGTATACCCATAACATGTGTTTTCAAAAGAATCAGAACGAGCTAACTAAGACATTTAAGATGATTTCAAATTGGAAAAAAACCTTTGTTCTCCATGGTTTATGCATAAATATTTCAGCGTTGTGAGAGTTAAGGTTGTAAGGTGAGATAAGGTGAGATAGGTCGACTGCCATTATAAATAGTTAAAGTCTTTTAGTGCGGGGAGCGACTTTAGACGTCAGAATCTGACGTCTAAAATCGACCACGCACTTAATTTTACAGACTTCAAATCTGCTTCAACTAAATGTTAGATTTTGCCATATCTTGCTAGAATGCGCCATTGCTATGATTCATTATTCAGCTGACTCAGACGGCACCCGCCAGGCAACTCGACACCCCCCCCCCCCCCAGTCAATGTTTACCAGTGTGAAGCCAGAGAAGATCAAAGCAATAAAAGTGCCGCTTCATCCCGTATCCGCCACTAAGCAGTGGAAATAGCCGTAGAGGAGACACCCTTTCATCGCCACATCCAGTAGGGTGTTTAACAGCAGAGATACATAAGCAGAAATGTATAACTCCGGCCTGTTGATTTTAGACAGTAGGGTCACCACATTTTATATTACTCAAAAACTATTTCACCCATACACTTAGTTCTGGTGTCATCAGAAACAGCGATCTTGTATCTTTGAGTTGACATTGTTATTAAAATTTTAAATATTATATGGTAGTTGTAGTATGGTAATATCCATCAGATACCACGCTCAAACTGCCTGTCCACATGTATGTCCCGGGGTCCTCTGTGATAAAGTGGTAGCTCATAATTATTAAATTAGCTTGTAGCTGTGACAACCAACATACATTTCTTCTTATGTATTTCTGGTAACAGTCGGAATACAGCACCACACGGGGTAAATGAAATGAATGAGGTTTTAGGCCACCTTTGTGCACATATAGGCTAACCAGGACCAGGATAACCTCCTGAGGATGGTTGAAATAAATGAGATGACACCGCCCTCCAGACACAGGATTTGAAATTCGAGCCCTGGCGGTCAGAGGTCGAGCACGCTTCCTCTTGGTCACGGAGGCTCCCCCCACACCCCACACCCATGCAGCAGTCTGTGTAGTCAAAATACAGCACACCAAGAAGTATAAAAGGACACGGGGTATTCAAAAACATGTGAATATTGCTTTACGTCGCTTTCTGCATAAATTAATCATGGCAATATCGCGACAGAAGGAAGCCCGAAGTCCGGACTATGTCCTACTCTTGTACTTGAAAACACTAATAATTTAAGAAGTGTAAGGCGTCTTGGAGCAAAATGCACACCTTTTGTCTGAAAAAGCCAAATTCCACACATGAAATTTGCATGACAAAGTTTCAGGCTAGTGAAAAAAATTTTGCTGCCTTACCTCAGTACTGGGCATGAATCCATTTAATTCTTTCAGCGCGGGGACCGTCTTTAGACGTCAGAATCTGACGTCTGTGGACGTCAGATGCTGACGTCCAAAGACGGTCCCCTCACTGAAAGAATTAAACAAAATTATAAAGACTGTAGACCCATAACATAGGTATTTAAATGAAGCGAAAAGAGCCAACTAAGACATTTATGGTGATTTTAATTAAAAAAAAATGGTTTCCACGGTGTATGCACAATATTGCTACGTTGTAAGGGATAAATAAAAGTAAAATAATGAAATAAATATAACTTCCGCAATTTCAACAACGTACCTTTAATAATTCTTAGCAAAGGATGACTAAGAGTTTAACACATTTATTATGATTTCAAATTGAAAATAACCCTTCGATCTCCATGGTCTATACAAAAATATCTCAGCGTCGGGTTGAATGATGTCGACTATAGTGTTATTTCTGTTTTATTCGAACTTGTGTAATCAGTTTCTAGAAGTATTTTTTTTCAAATGATATACTATGCAATTGACCTGATTTTATAAATGCGAATTATTTTCAGCCACTTGAAGCTGTGAACCGCGGTACAGAGACACAACTTGAAGCGACTAAAAAAATGAGCTATCTCAGAGCTGCAGAGGTGAACCCTTACAGTGCGGGGATCGACAGAATCTGACGTCTGTAGACGTCAGATTCTGACGTCTACAGTCGATTCCCGCGCTGTAAGAGTGAATATATTTATAATGGTCATAGACCCGTAACATAGGTATTCAAATGAATCAGAAAGAGCTAACAGAGACATTTATAATGATTTCAAATTAAAAAAAAACGCTTTGATCTCTATAGTTTAAATATATAAAATTGCAGCGCTTTCAAGGTCAAAATGTTATACACCGTATATAGCAGTTTTAAGTCTTTTCATTTCATTTTAATTGTGGGTCGCGATTGAGGAGTAGCTTATAACCCGTGAAACGCTGAAATATTTTTTTACATAAACGATGGAGGCCAAAGGAGTTTTTTTTTCAATTTAAAATCATCAGATTTCTCTTTCCGTTTCATTTGAATACCTATGTCATCAGTCTACGGTCGTTATAAATAGTTAACTCTTTCAGTGCGGGGATCGACTTTAGACATCAGAATCTGACGTCTATAGACGTCTGATTCTGATGCCTAAAGACGATCCCAACGCTGAAGGTGGTAAAGTAGATGGAAATCAAATACTTATTATCAGTATTGAGATGGATTATAATTGTTTTTTTAATCGATGAATTTTATTCAAAATATCTCATTTAGTACATAAAGGGGTAAACCAATTTCAATTTTCATTGACATTCAAGTTAAATCATGATTTGATGCCTCCTTGTATGTTTCACAGTTCTAATTAATAAAACATGCGTCCCAGCTTTCTGTGACCTACAGATCAGAGCTTGATATCCATTGACCTTCAACATTGACTCTAGTGTATTCATTGACCTTCAAATTTGATAGTGCTACATGTAGCTTATTTTTATTTGACCTTAACCAGTTTAATCAGTTGTCATCTAGATCTGTTTTATCAGCATTGACCGCTGGTACATAAGGCACCTATAGGTATTACCATGATCTCTAATCACTCTGTTTTCCTGATAGTGCGCCAATGAAAGAAAACGAAATTCGACAGATTCGTAGATCCTAATGTGCGAGTATATCTAGAGCACCACACCACACCTGACCATACCACACTAAGTCATAGGCCTACACCACACCACACACCACACTACACAACACCTCACATCACACCACACCACACTATACTAAGTCATAGGCCTACATCACTCCACACCTGACCATATAGGCCTACACTACACCACACACCGCACCACACCACACCACCACATCGCACCAAGCCACACCACACTACACCACACTCCACACCACACTACACCACACTACACCACACTACACCACACCACACCACAACA
Organism: Flabesymbios commensalis; assembly: GCA_964017125.1. Taxonomy (NCBI): domain Eukaryota; kingdom Metazoa; phylum Annelida; class Polychaeta; order Terebellida; family Flabelligeridae; genus Flabesymbios; species Flabesymbios commensalis. The sequence goes on along the minus strand of OZ024914.1, from coordinate 9,780,477 downwards.
CAACACACCACAACACACTCCACACCACACTCCACACCACACCACACCACAACACACCAAACCACACAACACACTACAACACACCACACCACTCCACACCACACTAAGTCATACGCCTATATCACACCACACCACTTCCCATCACACCATCACCACACACCACCCAGCCATTCATTACAGGGTATTCCTATAATCCGGTCGCTTCCCTTCAGTCAGATCGTCCGTCAATTCGCCACTAATCGTATTAAGCCGACCAGGACTACGTCCCGCGATAAATCCATCCCACCTGCATGCCAATGCTGGTTTAATGTTGGGCCAGCGTCGCAGACGCTGAACCAACATTAAACCAGAATTGGCTGAACGTATTGTTTTCACTGTGTACGTCCTGTGATGAATCCATCTCGCCTGCATGCCAATAGGGCCCCATACAATCTAATAAAGCGCCATGATGAAATTTTGATTGTACTAAGCGGCTTGGAAGGGGATGGTTGGGTGCGCGCGCCGCTGGGATCTTCATCGCGGAGGGAGATAATCTGCTGGGTGAAAACTGGTGGCGCAGTGATACAATCCATGATGCGTCTTCATTAGGGCGGGAATCAGTGAGTGGGCGCTTCCATTAACAAGCCAGAGGAGACTTAACAAACATGAGAAAGACAAGGCTGTCTGTCCGTATGTTAGTCTGTCTGTCTGTCTGTCTGTCTGTCTGTCTGTCTGTCTGTCTGTCTGTCTGTCTGTCTGTCTGTCTGTCTGTCCGTCTGCCCGTCCGTCCGTCCGTCCGTCCGTCCGTCCGTCCGTCCGTCTACAAATTGTAGAACACGCTTGGAAAAAAAATATTGGTAGAAAATACGATATGGATACGTTTTATATTGAGCTAGAGCCGGGGCCCGGATGTGGTGGTTAAAGCTGCCTGCCTGTCTCGTCGGAGCTCGCGATTTGTTCCCCGCTCTGTCATTTACGTTTAAAAGAAAACAAATGTTTCTTTGTGTAATCTCGTAAAGATTCGGAATTGTGGGAAATCCCTTACCGCGTGGTGGCGTGTTCGACTTAGATCGCCAGGGCTCTAACTTTGAATCCAGTGCTTAGAAGCCAGTGTCAGCTGATTCATATTGTCGCTTTCAGGAGGTTTTCCTGGCCCAGTTTAGCCTATATGTGAACAAAACTACCATCCATCTATTCATTTATATTGAGCTTATCAGCTTATCAACCTAATTTTCACCTTGAATGTTGATGAGCTCAGGCTCTACAAAGACTGAAATTTGTAAATTTTCAAACAAAAATCAGAAGAATAAATGGCGCCCTGTTATCCTAATATCCTGACTACACCCTCAGGGCTTTCCTTGCCCACTCAGAGTAATTAATGATGATGGCTGAGAACTTATTCTGACAAACATAAAGTCATTTTAGTCATGACAATCTCGAGGCAAAATAAACGACACAAAAACTAGTAATGTCATTCTCGGCACATTTCTAATAATTAAAACGGAGAATAATTAAAACGCCTAATTAAGCGCGCGTTATTAAACAGCAAAACGTGTGACGCATCGTTACCCTTTAGGTGCTAATGCTGACTGAGGCGGTTTGCGCATTATTCTACGTTGTAGGAATTGGTCGCGCATGACTTTAATTTAGAGAAAGTTAATATATTTCCCTGTTTTTAATCTAAAGTTTATAATGTTTAACCTTCAAGTTTGATTTTCGTATCAAAATGAACAATTATAATTTATTTTAAGAATTTTTGAGTGGGTTTTCACCTTCTAGGGCTTGAAATTTTAACACCTTACCCGCTAAGTAATCTCACTTAAATGTTCACCCACTTGAAGTTGTGTCTCGCTACCACGACCCACAACTTCAAGTGGCTGAAAATACTTACATTAAATTTTTTGTCTAATTTGAGACCTAACATTTGAGAATCAACAGTGATTTGCTTTGATCGGTTAATAGGACGGATTAAGAACGATCATAATCGCGCTTAGCGCTCAAAGGGTTAAAGCGCGACGTATACTATTTTCACATCAATGCGACGAAACGTTAACCCTTTAACTCTTACAACGCCGAAATATTTTTATATAAACCATGGAGATCAAAGGGTTTTTTTCAATTTGAAATCATCATAAATGTCTCAGCTAGGTGTTTCTGCTTCATTTGAATACCTATGTCATGGGTCTAAGGCCGTCTTTATACGTCAGAATCTGACGTCTACAGACTGACGTATAAAGACGGTCCCCGCGCTGAAAAGGTTAAGCGCAAATAATCAAATTGATATTTTATGCATTATCGCAGTAAACAATAGCAGTTCACCCAATGTTTTATTAATTTTAGGCCAGCGTCGTAGACGGTGGCTTAACATTAAAACAACTTTGGGACGATGCCTCGTCTTTACTGGGATGCAGATTGAAATGACGAAATAATTCGATTTGTAAAAGAATGAATTTATTATTTGATTATCTACTGCGAGCTACTTTGTTAAATTAATTCACTTTAATTTGTTTTGAAACACAGATGAAAATGTACACGAGATTCCAGCAGCACATTGGTTGATTTGACTAATAAGCAAAATAAGTTGTAAAATTCCAGCGTTAAAAAACTCACCAAGAACTCTCTAAATAAGGAAATCGATGATAATAATCGATGATAATATTTAAAGATATCTGATCGCGTGTATTAGGCTGGTTAACTAAGACGGTTTCCTTTGTTATTTAGTGGCGCAAACAAACGGGAATGGCAGAGAAAAAAGATATCCGAGAGCTGAAAAATAAAACGCGACCAGACGACTGCAAGGATGACATTTAGCATGGTTGTAGGCCAATTTCACACTTTTTAACCCTCACAACGCTGATATATTGTTGTATAAACCATGGAGACTAAAGGGTTTTTTCAATTTGAAATCGTCATAGATGTCTTAGTTAGCTCTTTCCGCTTCATTTGAATACCTATTTTATGTGTCTACGCGTATACGGTTATAGCCGTAGACCCATAACATAGGTATTCAAATGAAGCGGAAAGAGCTAACAAAGACATTTATGATGATTTCAAATCGAAAAAACCCTTTGTCTCCATGGTTTTTACAATATTTCAGCGCCTTAAGGGTTAATATGTATGATAATGCGGGTTTTAGGAGTTGAAGGGTCTTGTAAAAAGCAATGCAATCTAATTTGAATATAATTAAGTAATTATCTGTGGTAATTTGATGTGTTAATGACATGGAATCACGCGCCGTGCGGAGGAGATAGCTTAATAACGCCATGTGAGCCACCCTCTGGAGACTACACGCAAAAAGAAGACCCTCTGGAGTCTACGGATCAAAAATTTATGGAGATCTACTCAATTTCAAAACGGCGATATAAAATCAAACGCCATTAAAATGAAAGTTAAATAGACTCATCTCATAATGTCAGACTCTGATTAGTTTACTGGAAAGCAATACAGGATTTTGGATATATTCCTTTGAATAACTTCATTTAAATTGCTTCATCCAATGTGAATCCAAACAAATACAGGAGTTTCTGTGTGAAATGAATGAGGGTTTAGGCCACATTTGTACATATATAGGCTAAACTGGACCAGGAGAAGCTCTTGATGATGGTAAGATGAATGAGATGACATTGCCCTCCAGACACATAATTCGTAATTTGAACCCTGGTGGTCTGAGGTCGAACACGCTACCTCTTGGTCACGGAGGTTCCTCACAATATTCAATCTGTACGAGTGAGCGGGGAAGAAACATTTTGTTTCTATGAAACTTGAATACAGACATTCCAAGCAGGCTACTTTGACCACTGCACCAGACTCCTAGTTTCTGTATGACGACGTTCGGGTAATCAAATAATTGAAATTAGGAGATGTGTATTTATCAATAATATAAATATTTTTCTTCATTTGAAGCTAGAAATTGCGCTAGCAATTCCAACATCAAATAAATGAAAACTACTGCCTCATTCTTCAACAGGGCGGGGGAAATTAAAGGGACGATAGGTCAAAATCAAACCTTGCGAGGTGCACCAATAGTCTTTTAATTATAATATCTATTGTTGAAATACCCTGATGACATCGCAAGGCTTTGACACAGTGACCTCCATTTTTAAATGTAATAGTTCTAATACGAGCAAAAGTTTACGCCTGCTGAAAATGGCCTAGTTTTCGAAGGCACTCGAAATATTACTCTCAATTTCATGGCATCCGAGTTTTTTGGTAGGCAGCGCGAGTGTCGTTTTTACACAGCTGGCTGTGGAAACAAATAGGTGGTCAGGGTAACTGGGCCTCGCGCAGCAAATGAGTTAGGCGGCCCAGTCATACCGGGTATTGTTGAAATACTACCAACTAATAATATTTTCACAATATCAATTAAAACCAATTGTTAAAACACCGAGCAAATGTTAACTATTTGATAATCCACAACTAAAACTATGTGGTGGACTAGTAAGTCCATTTGAAGCGAAACAATCAGGTTGAAATCATAAATAAATCGGTGATTTTATTTTGGCTTCTTAGTATGACCATATCATGTGAACATGTTCATCATGTCCACCAGACTAGAACTGCAAAAGTTTTTTTGTGCTGCGCATTTACCAGTTAAACGAGATATAAAAACGAAATCCCTGTATTTCTTATTTTGGTCATACACTTACATCATATGGTCATATTAAGAAGCCAAAATAAAATTACCGATTTTTTGTTGATTTTAGCCTGACTGTATCGCTTTAACATATGAGATGATTTCTACGCTGTATAGATATTACAGCGATTGCAGTTTGGTTGCAAGGTAAAGAAAACATTCTGACATAAGAGAAAAAATACTAATTGCAGATTAAGCAGTAAAACTATCCGGCCTCATTTCTCGGCAGTACTAGGGTTTCACTAATATGTGGATATTGCCGCATCGACCGACTAGATAGCGTGTAACTGCAGCAACAAGTGGATTTTGTCATGAATCTCTCTCTGACTCTTTCCGCGGTGGCTCATTTGGTTGTGGACGGTGAGGTTGAAGGTAGTGAGGTTTGAATCCGAGCCGGATCGTTTGCCAGAAGCTATATAGTAATCGTGGTTGAACCTAACTATAAAACAATTAGATTTTGAGCACGTCTTTTTGTTGTCAAAATATATTTATGTTCCGACATGTAAAGTTGGAAACTACATCCGGATTTCCAGCTGCAGAAGAATGATTGATGATATGTAGAGTGCTCCAAACTGTTCAAAAAACAAAAAGTGTGTCATGCTGGCTTGAATTTACATAATTCGACTTAAAATCGGAAGCGTTTTGTTTGAGTGTGCACAAATGTATTTCCGATTGAAAGAGAAGAAGATTTATTATTGATGTGAATGCATAACATAGGTATTCAAATGAAGCGGAAAGAGCTAAGATATTTACAGTGATTTTGAATTGAAAAAACCCCTTGTTCTCTTTGACTACATAAAATTATATCAGCGCTTTAAGGGGTAAAAGGTAGCGTATTCGGATATATACCAGACCACTCACAATGTGAGTGTATGCGTCGATTCCAAAATAAGAGGGTGAATACTCAATCCGACCTGGAGATTATCTAGTTATTTGCTTTATCATTTTACCCTCAACAGAAGGTTTCGCTGGAGCAGTTGTTTGTCCACACATGCGGGTTAGGGCCCGATCCATTCATTCATTCCTGGAAGAATCCGTATTTGCATGGGAGATTGCGCAGTGTAAAGCCCCGGATGTGTATCTGACCAGGCTGTTAACCTTTAGTGTTAACCCCATTCGGTAGGCGGCGTTTACGGGGGAGCTGTTATAAGCGGGGGATTCGGCAGGCACCGGTAATGAACATTTACACGTGTGGGGGTGACAGGGAAGGTCACAATAAACAGAACAAGTTCACCCTATGCTGATTTGATGCTGGGCTAGCGTCGCAGACGGTGGGCCAACATCAAATCAGCATTGGATCAACATCTATATCTTAGAGGTCTAAAGGCTAATATTGTTATATGTATTGTACCAGTAGAACCCGCTATGAGCAACCACTAGTTTATCCAGATATAACCTCCTATGGAAGGTCACTTGGTTATTTCCCAAAATGATATTTTGTATACAAATGACTTCCTATGAGCGGCCACCTGTATTGAAAGACCCCGAATGGTGGCTGCTCATACCAGGTTCTACTGCAGGGTTTCTAAAAGGAATGTTTGAGTGGGTCCGGAACCCCTCAGCGGGCCCTCCTGGTGGAAACCCTGTACTGTGTATAAAATCGCGTTTGAATATACATGTACAGACGTGTGTTTTAGATGTCGATCTGCAGATCTGGATATTTGACCACTGATTGGACGACATATCGACCAATCATTGACTAAAGATCAATACCAAACAATAGACTTTTTCATCTAAGAGTGGGAGTAGGTTTTTCTTCAAGTTATATTGTTAAATTTTGCACACAATGTTTTTAGTCATGTCCCAAGATACCAGCAAATTGTGTAAAAATATGTCAAATAGTATTAACGTTTTTTTATAGCATGTAATAAGCGATCAAAATGACAGGACACTTTTCACTATGAATGTGACACTAAAATTGTACTATTTGATAAACGGTCTAACTTCGGAAAAACACGATATTCTCTCAAATTTTCAAGTGTGTGGGGGGAGGGATCACAAAACACGACGAGAAAAAAAATCACACAAAAGTGACAAAACAGTTACGCACAGTATGTGGTAAAAAAGACTATAGGTCGAACTAGTAATAATAGTTTATCGATCAAAACACGAGACGTTGAACCAATGCTGGCCCAACATTGAAACAGCATTGGATCCTCGATTGTTGTTCTACTATGAATCTCTGTATTCGCTTCGCCGTGAATTGTTGTATTCTTTTTACCCGAGAGAAAATGAAATGAATCGGGCTTTAGGCAACCTTTGTGCACATATATGCTAAACTGGGCCAGGAGAACCTCCTGTGGATGGGAGGTGAATGAGACGACACTGTCCTCCAGACACAGGATTCAAAATTCTGAGGCCGAGCACACTACCTCTCGGTTACAGAGGCTCACCACAATGCTGAGTTTTACCCGCGAGAGAACATGACGGTGACAAAGAGCATGCATGGGAATGCAGAGAGCGATCTATACCCCGATGTCTGAAAAATTTCCATAACTTTTGAATCCTTACAGCGCGTATATCAACTTTAGTCTAAAGTCGATCCCCGCACTGGAAGAGTAAAAATATTCCTAATAGCCGTAGTCCCATAACATAGGTATTTAAATGAACCAGAAAGAGCTAACTAAGACATTTATGATAGTTTCAATTAAAAAAACACATTGGTTGCGATGATTTTTACAAATTATTTCAGCGCTATAAGGGGTAATGACGTCGAGATAAATCAGTTCAACATGCGAAATATTTTTTATTCCATAGTCGGATTCACATTAACCGTGGTGAATGATTTTCGCGGATTTCTCAGTCGATTCTCAACCAATTTTCATGAAATTTTACACACACTATTTTTTATTCATGTCGTGACTTGATTAATACTTTAGAAGTTAGACCATTTGACATGTAGTAAATAAATACAAATGTTGTCCTCTATAAACACATTAGCTTCGTCTCAGAATTTTATTACATGTCAATTGGTCTAACTTCTGACATACTTACCAAAACTTCGCGAAATTAGGAAACTTCGGAAAATAGTGTGTGTAAACTTTAATAAAAATTGGTTGAGAATTGACTGAGAAATCCGAGAAATTCATCAATCCTAGTTGATGAAATTATTGTGAATCTGACTATAATAAACGTCTTCGATATGATCGTCCAAAGGAAAGTCTCTCGTTTTTGAGTGGGCGCAATCTGTGGCTGGAACCTACAGTTTCAAGTTCTCTTTGAGCCACGTTGGGGCTGGTCCAGTGTTAGCTGGGTGGTTGGTTTGAGCCGCGCTGGGGCTAGTCCAGTGTTAGCTAGGTGGTTGGTGTCGACGCTCGGGTTGCTCTCCGCCATGAGAGGTGTGGACCTGAGTTTGAGAGTAGACAGCCCTGGGGTAATATCTGATGCATGAAGAAACACCACCTAGCGAGTGGCGAGGACACTGAGGTTAACCCCAGGGCAGGAGATAACCGGGGTTCAGGAATAGTGGCGAGCGGAGGATTAGGAGATCCTATGGCTTCCCATACCTCCTCATTGCTATAGGTACATTCTGCTCTGTGATAGGAAGTTGATGAATAAAACAGCCAAAGATAACACGACTTACATTCCTGGCTACTTAACCCTTCAACCCTTACGACGCTGAAATACTTGTGAACCATGGAGACCAAAGGGTTTTTTAAATTTGAAACCATCATGATTGACTTATACTCGCCGTTAAATTAAAAATGATCAACCAGGATCGCATGATTTTTGGCTCTTTCTCCGTCAATTTTGAACCGAATTCCTTGAAATTTTGTAAAAGGCATTTTCTAACAAAATTCTAACAGCGGTAAAAAATTCGTAAAATTATTTTTAATATTTCAAAAGTAAAATCATTTGTCATGTAATAAAAGTCTAAAATTAGTTTAATGGGGTTATAGAGAGACGTCATAATTTAAATTTACTACATGTCAAATGGTCTAACTTTTGAAATACGCTTTATATTTTTTTACGAAATTTTCAGGGCTGTTAGGACTTGAATAGAAAATGGCCTTTGCAAAATTTAAAGGAAATCGGTTTAGAATTGACGGAGAAATCGCCGAAAATCATGCGATCCTGGTTGCTCATTTTTAATTTGACGGCAAGTATAGTTAGCTCTTTCCATTTCATTTGAATACCTATGTTATGGGTGGTCAACGAACATTACAAATGTTTTACTCTCTCGGTGTGGTGATTCACTTTAGACGTCAGAATCTGACGTCTAAGGTCGGTTCCCGCGCTAAAATGGTTAAGCGCCAAGTACGACTATAATTTATTTAAATAGTTTTATTAGCGGATCAAATCACTGATATTGGGAGCGAAATTTGTGTTTAAACATCAAGATTGGAAAATATTTCCACACACTTAAAGTTGTGGGTCGCGTTAGCGAGACACAACTTCAAGTGGGTGCAAATCTACATCAGATAACTTAGCGATTAAGGGGTTAGATGTTGTATTATATGACGTTTCTCATTCATTTTATTCATTTATTCTAAATTTTACTAATTTATTTATTCCGGCTTTCTTCGGACTGTATAATCCTGCTGATTTTCCTGTATCAGTTTACTTGAACATCTTCGTGACTAGATCTAGTTGTCCAGATCTATGGCTTACCCCCTGCATTGTATTTTAAAGGAGTAGTCTACTGTGTACGAACAACGGGACACATTTGTACACAGAACACAACACGCTGATCACAGAGATAGAAGGAGCTGGGGTACCACTAAAACCCGAAATATAAATGGAGTGGTATGTAGCTTTAATATACTATAGCTTGTCTTGCTTGGTTTTCAGACAGCATACATATAATATATAATTTATAATTACATAATATTCAGCATAGCGTCAAATTTGCCCTTATTATTTTCACAAAAAAAAACAGTTTGGCATTTAATTTTTTTAGCAGCCACTCCAGGTAATGTTGGCTTTCTATCGTAACCTTTATAACCAAGATGTACGTTATAGAAAATAATCAGTTTGTGTAACCATGGTAACATCCATGTCATATTTCAAATGGCGGCCTTATATAATAATAGGCTATCTGATTATAAGACAACGACATTATGATAGGAAACAAATTATATTTTCCCGCGCAGAAAGCACTACAAATTCACCCAATACTGTTTTAATGCTGGGCCATCATCTGCGATGCTAGCCCAACATTGTACCAGCATTGGGTCAACGTCTAATGTCTTTATGTCAACAAGCACAAAACGTTCACACAATGCTGGCTGAATGTTGGCCCAAGGTATGCAACATTCAGTTTCGCGTCTTGTGTCTTCTGTACATGTCATCTATAGAGTGTCTTTACTGCAGACTTCATTTCCGTGGCTGATCCTGGCTTTGTGTGAACCACATACGTCCAGTCCTTAGAAATAGGACCTCCCTTCCTCCCCTAAGATTTCCTTTCTGTCAAGTCCTCCATCCTCACCCTGCTTACTGCTCGAGAAATGTTTTCTAAAAAGGCTCCACCACAATGAGTTGCCTCTTACAATACTCAACTCTTTCATTTAGCTCTCCTAACCATCTCAGCGCGGGGACCGTCTTTATACGTCAGAATCGGACGTCTACACACGTCAGATTTTGACGTATAAAGACGGTCCCAGCACTGAAAAAAATATATTATTTCTAATGGCCGTAGACCCGTGACATAAGTATTCGAATGAATCAGAAGCAGCTAAATAAAAAATAAAAATAAAATAAAAAGAAAAAAGAAAATAAAATAAAATAAAATAAATGAAATAAATAAAATAAGATAAAATAAAATAAAATAAAATAAAGTAAAATAATAAATAAATAAAAAAATAAAAAAAATTAAACAAGACATTAAGGATGATTTCAAATTGAAAAAAACAACAACTTTGGTCTCCATGGTTTATACAAAATAATTCAGCGTTGTAAGGGTTAACCCTTTTAGCGCAGTAAACACTTTTATATAAACCAAGAGACCAAAATGTTTTTTTTAATTTGAAATCATCGTTAATGTCTTCCCGCCTCATTTGAATACCTATGGTAAATAAATGTCTCAGTTAGCTCTTCCCTCTTCATTTGAATACCTATGTAATCGCTCTACGTCCGTTATAGATATTTTATTCTTTCAGTGCGGAGATCGACTTCAGACGTCAGAATCTGACGTTTAGAGACGTCAGATTCTGACGTCTAACGCCGATCACCACACAGAAAGGGTTAAAATTCACATCTCTTTTCACGCATCTTGAGATACAAATTGCTGCCGCAATCCCTAACTTTACAAGAAAGCTAATAACTTGATGTTATGCATATCATGCAAGTATTTCTAATGATACCTGAGATGGCAAATAAGATATCACCACCACTTTACTGTGGTGGAGGAGGTGTCTCACTTTCACAGATGGGAAATATTCGTGTTTTTCAAATTCCAAAAGCGATTGAAATCTTTATTCTTTTCACCCTTTCATCGCTAAACACGACTAAAATCTTTTTCAACCCTTAAAGCGCTGATTTTTTTTCAAGAAAACCTTGGAGGTCAAAAGGTTTTTTCAGTTTGAAATCATCATAAATGTATTATTCAGGTATTTCCGATTCATTTATATACCTATGTTATAGGTCTACCGCAATTTAAAATATTTTTACTTTTACAGCGCCGGAATCGACTTTAGACGTTAGAATCTGACGTCTACAGACGTCAGATTCTGACGACTAAAGTCGATCCCCGCGCTGTAAGGGTTAATCCGTTTTATTAGCCGATCAAGTCACTGTTATTGTTTTGGGAATGAAATGAGTGTTCAAAAATCAAGATTTGCAAATGTTCGGTTACAAATTAAACAACTAAAACCTCTGCACAGAGTGTGATATGCGTTGATACCAGAATTTCATTTCTGCTAATTCATTATACGTCTCATTGTGATAACCATATCACAGAGTGTGTTATAGGCTGATACCGATATACGTCTCATAGTGAAAACCACATCACAGAGTGTGATATAGGCTGATACCGATATACGTCTCATAGTGAAAACCACATCACAGAGAGTGATATAGGCTGATACCGATATACGTCTCATAGAGAAAACCACTGCACAAAGCGTGATATAAGATGATACCGATATACGTATCATAGTGAAAACCACTGCACAGAACGTGATATAAGATGATACCGATATAGGTCTCATGGTGAAAACTACAGCACAGAATCTGATATAGGCTGATACCGATATAGATCTTATATTGAAAATAGCCATGGTGTCATGGAGTTAGTGTCTCCATGACAACCATGGAGGTAGTATATCCTTGGTGTGAGAATGAATATGAGCTGACAAAAAGTTAAAATATCCACGTGAAGCAGTGGACGTTCATTCCCGGTATAATATCACGTGGAGTAATCACGTCATAACAATCACCTGATTTAGATGCCTCTCAGAGTGTGATATGGGCTGATAACGGTATGCGATTCACAATGAAAACTGTACAGAGTGTGATATAGGCTGATACTGATATACGACTCATAGTGAAAACTGCACACGTGTGGGCATGGAGAGGGTAATTCCATGGTGTTAGAAAGAATATGAACTGACAAAATGTTTAAAATGTCCATGTGAAGCAGAAGACGTTCATTCCCGGTAGATATGAGACGTGTCGGGGACATTAGCTGATAGTTGGGGCAATGTCTGTAGATGAATCATCTTGGGAAACTTAATCACATCATTGCTTAATGGTTGGACCAACGTTGAAAACATTGGCCCAATTATTAGATAGTGCTGCGCACACGTTGTATCTCGGGTGCCATTACTCACCTGTAGCCCTAGTGTGCTGCCTTAATTATTCAGACTTTCCCTTCGTTCCCTCTTCCCCCACACGCCCTCCCGTGTCGTTCTCTCTCCCCCTCCCTCCAGTATATCCCTTCGTTCCCTCTTCCCCCGCCCTCCCGTGTCTCTCACAATCTCCAAGGTCTGGATGTGTGTCAACTGGTGTCATAACTAAATGATAAAGGATCAGCTCACGATACAAATTCTAAAATTAATCTAACATTAAATGATGTTAATTTTTTATTAGATTGTGGACATATATTACTATCCATTTACCAGCTAAGTCGTCGTATTTAAATATTCACCCACTTGAAGTTGTGTCTCGCTACCGCGACCCACAATTTCAAGTGGGTGGACATTACTCATAGCCTATTTCCTTAGCAATGATATTTCTTATTTTTGACATGGTTGTCAATAATTAGAAATCAGGAAGCTCGTCTCTATATCTAGCCCGACTGGTGAATGCGCAGTACAAAAATTAAAAAAAATTGCAGTTCTAGTCTATGGACATGTTTACATCATATGGTCATATTAAGAAGCCAAAATAAAATCACCGATTTTTTGTGGATTTTAGACCTGGGCTAGTCCCTCTAACTTGAAACCTAACATTTGCAAACCTTGATGTTTAAACACTCATTTCATTCCCAATTTATGTGATTTAATATGTTAATAAAAAAGTCGCTATTAGTGGGGAAACGGCTAATAGTTGATAAATAAATGCGACGCTGTCCCAGCATTGACACAACATTGGTTCGACGCGTTAGGTCTACACGTAGCAAGAGAGGTGAGGGCAAATCTGTTCTTGGTGGAGTCACAAGTAAATGATGAATCATTATGAATCACCGTTATGAACGTGCTCTCTGGGAGTCAAGGGGGTGCTTCTCAAGCACCCTGTTTATTTCCAGAGTAATGCTTTAGTATCCTGATCTCCACCCCCCCCCCCATCCCCACCCCTTTGGATACATATAATGTGTAATATGCGTGAATCGCTTTGAGAATAAGCAATTCCAGCTTCAAATGAATGAAACACAATAGAAGCAGCACAAAGTGCTCATGTCACGTAATATTCAGAACTCAAGAAATGAAACAGCACAAGGGTTAATAGGTTTTACAAAATGAGTTACAGGAGCCCAGAGGCTAATGTGTCACGTGACCACACACTGACACTCTGCGCATGCTCGGTGGCACTGTGTGATTTTGTTTGGAGCAAAACGAGACGAAAATAAAGGCCCTGTGAAGTAAGTGATTTCAGTTCATCAAAATAATTAAAGTATATATCACAATGAGCTATCTCATAACTTAGCAGATTATTTTAGTCCACTAATTATCAGTTATTTTCAAAAATAAAAACTAAAAATGTGCACATCTCTTGGGCTGGGCGAATATCCCACCCTATGACTTCACACACAAAAAGCGCCCATTATTGAATCTGAATTAACATAAAAACTACATAATTATGTGTCATGGTTCTTGTATTCGTACTTGAGCTGAACCATATCATATTTATTTCAATATGCCCGCATCGACAGGGTGAACAAGGGGCGAGTGAATGCTAGACGCTGGCCAGGAGCTGGCGCGGTGATGGCCATCAATTCTAGTGCTGCACCTGCATTCAGGCAGCGTTGGACCGGCGTTCCGTGTTGAATTTGGTGAGTTTTATAAAATCATAAATACATCATCAGCCACATGTACATGTATTATAATCAGCCAAGCATGTCTCCACATTTTGACGTCACGAATTAGCTCCGCCCCCTACTTTTGTTTTTGGGAAAATCGTTCCCAGTGGTTTAAAAATGGGAGCTGAGCATTCTAATATTTAAAAAGTCATCTAAAATAGAATGAAAAATGACATTGTGCAGGTCTGGGGACTACATGGGGTCTTTAAGCCAATGCGTTTTAAACAAGAATGGAACAACTTTTTTTTCTTACTGGCCACCCGAGATGTTGAGAGCATTAGCTCTGAATTTCTGAGCTAATGCAACTGGTCTAACTTCTGCAATACCTTCTAAAACTTCAGAGTAGTCGCCCCGTGGCTAGACAATTGTCTGAGCAAAATGTCATGACAATCATTGGTTCAGAATTGACTGAGGAATCCGCGAAATATATTCACCCTGTTGGATTAATATAATGTAAATCTGACAAAAAGCCAGATTTATAAAAAAAAATTCGGCAGTATCAAAACAAGGATAACTTGAAATGAATCAAACTGGACTCGCAGAGAATATAAAATCAAGATAATCGGAAATGAATCTATCTAGACCCATAGACAATACAAAAAAAATATATAAAAAACAGAACAACCCGAAAGGAATCATACTCGGCCCATGGGCAGTATAAAAACAAGAATAAACCGAAAATGAATCCAGCTAGATCCATAGACAAAAATAATCAGAAATGAGCGCACCTGAACTAGGGGATAATAAAAAAACAAGAACAATTCAAAATGAATTCTACCGGGCCCATGGATAATATAAAAAAACTAGTACAACAAAACAAGAAGAATCCGAAATGAATCGTACTACACCCACGGACAGCATAATAACACGGAAAACCCGAAATGAATAGACGGCTTGCACGAGTTTGCGCAGTGAACAATTGTCTGATTAAAACAGTTCAGGAGTTGCTCACTGTGTGGCGTGTTGTCATTGAAAAGTGTGTCCCAGTTGTCTGATTAAAACAGTTCAGCGTTGTTCACCGTGTGGCGTGTTGTTATTGAAAAAGGTGTATAGAACTAGAATCAGGGAGTTGAAATGAAAGGAAATGAATGGGTTTTTTAGGCCACCTTTGTGCATTAGAATCGGGGACATTATAAAAACAAGAAGAACATAAAACACATAACACTAGACCCATGTACAATATAATTTAGAACAACAGGCAGCTAGTTAAATTAGGCTCATAAACAGCATAAAAACAAGAGCCATCAGAAATAAATCCAGACTCATGTAAGGTATAGTGGCAACATCACACAAACACTGGTTTAAAGCAGCTATGGCGCTATGCTTCACTGAACCATAATATTTACATAGCGACGGATTCCACTCATGTAGACGTTGAGCATGCTGCGCATGCGTGCGGCTGCATTGTGCGCCCACAATGTTTACTCAGCGAATCATGACGACCTCACCTACTTTTATGGCTTGTGTTTGCTAGAAGACCTGTGAAAATAAAATTAAATGAATGGTGTTTTAGGCCACCTTTGTGCACATGTAGGCTAAACTCAATGCCGAAGCGGGGTTTGAACCCCGCAGTCAGCCTGCGGGCAACTTTAACCACTGCACCAGAGTACCTGTGAGGCAAGAGATATTGACGCACTGCTGGTTTATTTTTGGTCCATCGTGCTTCGTGTTTGCAGTGGAAGCAGTTCCATTCGACACATTGAAGCAATCCTGAAGTGATATTTGGGCCACCGTCTACGACGCTGGCCCAACATCACCCCATAATTGGATGACTTCTTTCGGTGTGGGGACCGTCTTTATACGTCAGAAGCTGACGTCTGTAGACGGCAGATTCTGACGTATAAATACGGTTCCCACACTGGAAGAATTAAAAATATGGTCGTAGACCCATAACATAGGTATTAAAATGATTCAGAAAGAGCTAACTAAGACATGTATAATGATTTCAAATTGAAAAAAAACCTTTGGTCTCTAATATTTATACAAAATAATTCAGCGTTGTGAAGGTTAGCGTGTCGTGTTTGCTAGGGGGAGTAGAGACGGGCGGCGGAAATTTAAATCACGCCTCTGTTTCCTGTCAGCTGATGAAGTTAGGGAGAAGTTAGCGAGAACCGGCGAGAATAAAGGCGCATTGTGAGCAGCCTGCCCCCAAGGATTCTCATCGCATCTCATTGAAATCTCACCAACGTCTCACCGTTAAGGTTCCCAGAGGCCTCCCTGTTTTGTCTTCTGCTTCCGGCAAAGTACACCTGGTCTGTCCATCAGATTAAATTAACATAAGGACCTCGTATTGCTGCACATTTGAAATGTCAAATTAGATCTATTTTTCTGCTAAATATCTTCGATGAATACAGTTGAAACACACAAGGATTGCTGTGAGGATTAATTTGCTTTTGAGCGAACAAACGGGCAAACAAACAAATGAATGAATGAATGAATGAATGAATGAATAATTGAATGAATGAATGAATGAATGAATGAATGAATGAATGAATGAATGAATGAATGAATAAATGATTGAATAAATGAAGGGATAAATGAATGGATGAATGAATGAATGAATGAATGAATGAATGAATAAATGAATGAATGAATGAATGAATGAATGAATGAATGAATGAATGAATGAATGAATGAATGAATGAATGAATAATTGATTGAATGAATGAATGAATGAATGAATGAATGAATGAATGAATGAATACATGAATGAATGAATGAATGAATGAATGAATGAATGAATGAATAGATGGATGTGTGGGTGGAATGATAGATGAATGAATGAATGAATGAATGAATGAATGAATGAATGAATGAATGAATGAATGAATGAATAAATGAATGAATGAATGAATGATAAAATGATAAAATGATAAAATGGTGGAATAAAGAATATTAGGAATGACAAAATAAAAGGATTAAATAATAATTTTTCATGGTGTTTCTACAAATTATCATCATGTGGACATTGCTGGCACTAGGTCTACACTACCTCACATGGATAAAGAACTACCTTAATTAGTAAAAGAGCCAATAAATCTAATGTATCAAATGAAACCTGTGAATATTTTATCTTTGCACGGAGAGACAAATGATGCCAAAATAAAGATTAAACCTATAACATAAGGTTTCACAGAAACGAAAAGCAGTCACTTTTAATTAAAAGGAAACCCGTAGTTTTTATTTTCATCGCAGTAACTGTGGCTGTCTAGAGCATCGTTCATCCCCCCTGATGCCGCCCGCCATTCCATCCATTGCTCCACACCCTACCTTTATCCCATGCTAAGCAGACGTCCTTTTTATCCCTATTTTTGCCGGAATATTTTGCCTTTTCCACCTAATTAGTGTTTCATCTTTGTCCGCCGACCACCCCCCCCCCCGCCCCATTCTATACACCCCGCGTCTGCACTGATCTCATTATTTCAGGCGTCGCCGTGCCCAGCATGCCTCACTCCACCAATGGGCTTTGAAGCCAGCTTTTGGTGCGGGCCTGTTATGTCGCTACTCAGTTTCCGCTTCCTGCATGCGCGCGACACCTCAGTATTGTCACGTGACCTCTCATAAAGTAAACACTGGCGGTAATGTACTAATGGACGGAATATTACCAGAAATGCCCGGTATGTTTTTCTCTGTCAAATCCCCACGGCACGTACATGTATCAAGATATCATCCTAACAAATACTAGACTGAGTGACTCTGTGGATACCCGGCAAATACGAGACGTTGAGCCAATGTTGATTTAATGTTGGGCCAGCGTCGAAGACGATGGCCCAACAATAAACCAACATTGGTTGTCCGTCACGTGTTTGCAGGGTATTGGTTTACGTCGCTTTCTGAACATCATGGCAATATCGCAACACATATCGAAGCCATACTCTTATTGATTGAATTAAAGTGTTCTTTTAGCACTGAACATCATAGGCAGCACTGTACACTGAACAGTTTGTAGTACTGTATATGCACAACAACAAAAACGAGACAATGGCCAAAAGTTTATTCTGATCAAGTTATTCATGCAGCACCCCCCAATCTTGATCTCATTTTGGGTCAATGTCGTAGACGATGGACCAGCAGTTAACCAACATTGGGTCTATGTCACATGTGGTCAATACTTTACATGTATCGATGTAACACCCCAGACCCAGCAAACATGAAACACGATCCAAGGTAATGTTAGTTTAATATTGGGACAACGTAACAGGCGCAGTGCCGCTCGCTGCCTCACAGAAGGGCGGGGGCCCTAGGGTAGTGGTTAGCACCGCTGCCTTTCACGCCAGAGTTCGGGGTTCGGTTCCCGGTCTCAGCGGTTTAAAAGAAATAAAAATGTTTCTTCCCCATCCACGTGTGAAAGTTAGTATTGTGGGGAGCCTCCGTGACCGAGAGGTAGCGTGCTCGGCCTCAGACCGCCAGGGTTCGAATTTCGAATCCTGTGTCTGGAGGACAGTGTCATCTCAATCATCTCACCATCCTCAGGAGGTTCTCCTGGCCCAGTTTAGCCTATATGTGCACAAAGGTGGCCTAAAGCCCGATTCATTTCATTTCATGCCTCACAGAAAATGCTCAGATAGTTAACTCCCCCTCCCCACAATTGCCACTGTCTGCCGTTTTGCGACCCGAATTCAGCCTCCAGTCAACTCTTCCAGCATCTGACAATTTTAACAATTTCCTGGCCTGTGGTTGGTCAATTCCCACCACCAGGTGACTATTAATTACAAATCCAAGCAAATATAGCAGTGTCTAAAGCCTGCAACCTCCAACAGGCGTGCACTTGTGAATCTGTGAAAACAGGCGGTGGCCAGCATTGAATCAAGATTGGTTCTGCTTCTCGTTTTGCTGTAAATACACACATGGATACATTACAGTAAAATTACATTACAAATCTAATTTATGGATGTACACATTTTTCTAGGCCTTCGTTTATGACGTTGCTATTTTATATATTGATAAACATAATAGGAATGAGTACAGGAGGCGTCGTAATCTATATGTGTTTAGACAGACAGAGGAAGGAGCAAAAAGGAGCAGAGCAGAGCAGAGCAGAGCAGAACGGAGCAGAGCAGAGCAGAGCAGAGCAGAGCAGAGCAGAGCAGATCAGAGCAGAGCAGAGCAAAGCAGAGCAGACCAGAATAGAACAGAGCAGAACAGAACAGAACAGAACAGAACAGAACAGAACAGAACAGAACAGAACAGAACAGAACAGAACAGAACAGAACTAATAAAGCCGAGCTGAGCGGATCAGAGCAGAGCAGAGCAGAGCAGAGCAGAGCAGAGCAGAGCAGAGCAGAGCAGAGCAGAGCAGAGCAGAGCAGAGCAGAGCAGAGCAGAGCAGTGCAGTGCAGTGCAGTGCAGTGCAGTGCAGTGCAGTGCAGTGCAGTGCAGTGCAGATCAGAGCAGAAGAGAGCAGACCAGACCAGAGCAGAATAGATCTATATGTGTTTAAACATAGCAGAGCAGAGCAGAGCAGAGCAGAGCAGAGCAGAGCAGAGCAGAGCAGAGCAGAGCAGAGCAGAGCAGAGCAGTGCAGTGCAGTGCAGTGCAGTGCAGATCAGAGCAGAAGAGAGCAGACCAGACCAGAACAGAATAGATCTATATGTGTTTAAACATAGCAGAGCAGAGCAGAGCAGAGCAGATCAGTGCAGTGCAGTGCAGATCAGAGCAGAAGAGAGCAGACCAGACCAGAGCAGAATAGATCTATATGTGTTTAAACATAGCAGAGCAGAGCAGAGCAGATCAGAGCAGAAGAGAGCAGAGCAGAGCAGAGCAGAGCAGAGCAGAGCA
Source organism: Flabesymbios commensalis (assembly GCA_964017125.1). NCBI lineage: Eukaryota > Metazoa > Annelida > Polychaeta > Terebellida > Flabelligeridae > Flabesymbios > Flabesymbios commensalis. The sequence goes on along the minus strand of OZ024914.1, from coordinate 9,760,630 downwards.
GATAGGAATAGGAATGAGTACAGGAGGCGTCGTAATCTATATGTGTTTAGACAGACAGAGGAAGGAGCAAAAAGGAGCAGAGCAGAGCAGAGCAGAGCAGAACGGAGCAGAGCAGAGCAGAGCAGAGCAGAGCAGAGCAGAGCAGATCAGAGCAGAGCAGAGCAAAGCAGAGCAGACCAGAATAGAACAGAGCAGAACAGAACAGAACAGAACAGAACAGAACAGAACAGAACAGAACAGAACAGAACAGAACAGAACAGAACAGAACAGAACTAATAAAGCCGAGCTGAGCGGATCAGAGCAGAGCAGAGCAGAGCAGAGCAGAGCAGAGCAGAGCAGAGCAGAGCAGAGCAGAGCAGAGCAGAGCAGAGCAGAGCAGAGCAGAGCAGTGCAGTGCAGTGCAGTGCAGTGCAGTGCAGTGCAGTGCAGTGCAGATCAGAGCAGAAGAGAGCAGACCAGACCAGAGCAGAATAGATCTATATGTGTTTAAACATAGCAGAGCAGAGCAGAGCAGAGCAGAGCAGAGCAGAGCAGAGCAGAGCAGAGCAGAGCAGAGCAGAGCAGAGCAGAGCAGAGCAGAGCAGTGCAGTGCAGTGCAGTGCAGTGCAGATCAGAGCAGAAGAGAGCAGACCAGACCAGAACAGAATAGATCTATATGTGTTTAAACATAGCAGAGCAGAGCAGAGCAGAGCAGATCAGTGCAGTGCAGTGCAGATCAGAGCAGAAGAGAGCAGAGCAGAGCAGAGCAGAGCAGAGCAGAGCAGAGCAGAGCAGAGCAGAGCAGAGCAGAGCAGAGCGGAGCAGAGCAGAGCAGCGCAGAGCAGAGCAGAGCAGAGCAGAGCCGAGCAAAGCAGAGCAGAGCAGAGCAGAGCAGAGCAGAGCAGAGCAGAGCAGAGCAGAGCAGAACAGAACAGAACAGAACAGAACAGAACAGAACAGAACAGAACAGATCAGATCAGATCAGATCAGATCAGAGCAAAGCTAGAATCGAGCCCGTTTAGTATCACATAATATTATTATACCACCATGTTCGAGCTCTCCTGTTATCATATCGGATTAGATACATTGGTTCCGGTTTGATATACTGACTGTTCTATTCACATCCCACGAACAGAGTCTCGTGACAAATCACTCTTCGCTTTGAAAGCACTCGTCCAAATCTGCTACAAATTGGTGAAAGCGCTCCCCAAAACAAATCAGTTATCCAAGCTTTTAGCTGAGATCGCTCCACGAGATAAACTAATCAATCACTCAGCTGTTGGTCACTGCTGAATCGATTACTCCCTGTGGTGAAGTGTGTGCTGCTTCAAAGCTGTATCAATGCTGGGCCAGCATCTCCGATGCTGCCCCGACATTGATACAGCATTGGCGACCTCCCCTAGTGAGTTGGGATATCTACATGGACTACAATACACCTGGAATCTGGTTATGTCCACCACAAAGTGCATATCCTCCTATCTAATCTGTGGGAAATAGATCACTGTGACTTACACCGCCGCTGTCGCCAAATGGCAAAACGACATATCTCCTAAATTGTTATTTTTATGATGCATATGCCACTATATTGTAACATAAAAAGACAAATAGTAGTAACTGCTAAGTGAACAGTTGCTGTCTTCTGTCTTCGCAGAAAAAAACGGAGCAGAATAAAACGAAATCAGCGTTAGCAATTACAAAAAAAACAGAACAGAACGAAGTCAGCGTTAGCCATTACAAAACAGAATAGAGCAAAGTCAGCGTTAGAATTACAATGCAGAACAGAACAGAACGAAGTCAGCGTTAACAATTACAAAACAGAACAGAATGAAGACAACGTCAGCAATTACAAAACAGAACAGAGCAGAAGAAAATCAGCGTTAGCAATCACATAAAAGAACGAAATAAGCGTTGGCAATTACAAAACAGAACAGAACGAAGTCAGCGTTAGCAATTACAAAACAGAACGAAATAAACGCTAGCAATTACAAAGCCGAACAGAACGAAGTCAGTGTTAGCAATTACATAACAGAGCGAAAAAAGCGTTAGCAATTACAAAGCAGAACAGAACGAAGTCAGCGTTATCATTTCCAATTTTAAATGGATGAAAAATAAAAGCAATCAATTCAGCAGTATTAGTGTTAACTAATAAATGTGTTCTCATTGGTTTTTGCCGTGATTACGGAATCACATGAGCTGGATTCAGTACCGACGGCAACGGTAGCCTGGTAACAGATTTGTCCTTAGTAATAAAGGTATCTATGGGAACGGGGATTTAGACAGTGGAGCTGACAATGTAAACACGTGTGATATTCTAGAGACCTGTTGCTGATTGTGAAGGCATAGAATGACCCAATGCAGGTTTAATGTCGGGCCAATGTCGCAGACGGTGGCCCGACATTGAACCAGCATTGGATCAGCGTCAACATGTTGCAGGGCAGAGGGTCAGAGAGACGGAAATGAACAGTCAAAGGTGGAGGTCAGAGGTTAATTGTGAGAGTGGTAAGAATGGCATTCACACAAGCAGCACCCTCTGACGGCTCAGCAGCCACACAAGTCAAGGTCATGGGTCATCAAAGGGTCAACCAGGCAGACCGGAAGTCTCGCGTCCCTCAAAGAGCCAGCAGAGACGCCATTTCCGGTGGCGCGTGCGCCCTGCCGATGTGAAGTGATGCAGTGTGGGAAAACAAACTAAGTCTCGGATCCAGAGTATGCCATGTCTCGATGTGTCTGAGTCAGAGATTTGGACTATCCTGAGAACGAAGCAGTTCATAATTAACCGGGATCGCATGATTTTCGCCGATTTCTCGGACAACTCTGAACCGATTTCCTTCAAACCTTTACTTTTCGATCCTAACAGCGGTGAAATTTTCGCAAAAATTATATTGGATACACGTTCACAAATTAGACCATTTGACATATAATGAAATTCTAGAATTAATAATGGGTTTAAAGAGGGACGTTATAATTGAAATTTGTTATTATGCTTAGCTTATTGTACTTTTGACATTTAATTCCTGGACCTTACGATTGTAGGTTTAGCCGTTAAAATGAAGGCTCTAAATTCCCTAGATGTTGAGATATTGAGAAACACCCATTTTAAAGGCGGACATTATGAGAAATCAAGATGGCCGCCTTTTTGTTACGTTTAGCTTATTGTACTTGATACTATTAGACTCCCTGACCCTCCAAATGTAGGTTTAGCCGTTAAAATCGGGACTCTATGCCACCTATATGTCGAGATTATTAGAAAAATACATATTCAAGATGGCCTATTCAACAGTTTCCAAAAATGTATAGGTTTGCAAGTCTTCCAAAATGCCAACGAAATTACGTAGTGAACTTGACTAATATGTCTAATGGTCTATTTTTTTAATTTGATCTACGCTATATAATTTTACGAAATAGTGTTTGCAAAATTTCATGAAAATCTGTTGAGAATTGACCTAGAAATCCACAAAAATCATGCGATCCTGGTTAATCAGTTTTAATGTGGCGTTGGGAATAGTGTCTGTGACAGGGAGAATGTGATATTGGTGATCCCTATGGTGTAACAAGCGGGAATGAAGTATTGATGATTCTAAAAACTACCATCAATTTTGCGGTACAATTGCAAAGATTTTGTTACAATATCATCAAATATTCATTACATTTTATTAAGACTTTGTTACATTTTATCAAGACTTTGTTACATTTTATAAAGATTTTTTAACATTTTATCAATACTTTGCTACAAGGATCACCAAGACTGTACTCTCGCTGCTACCAACTCTACAGGGATTGTGGAATGAAGTCAGCGTTGATAAAATGAATATTGGGTGGAAGATGACAAACACGTGCTGCTTGAGATATTTTATTTCAAAAAATGAATCTGATAAAATGATTTTATGCAATGAATCTGTAAAAGTTGTAGCCAAATCCTGCTATGATATATTAAACCAGCGTCGAATCATCTGTTTTAGTGTTAAACTGCAAGTATGACTATATACCATCTGTTTTAAAAATAATAATTATAATAGTAGTAAAAATAAGGCATATATGACGAGTCTCTCGGTATTTATATTCGGAGTTGCTCGGTATATAGGCCTATACACACAGTGACGTACCTTTTATGAATAGTATGTGTATGTATGTTCTGAGGTGAGACATGAATGAATTGATATATATTGGGCCTACGCCAAGCTCTGGCGTAACAAGCATTCGATATAACCACTACAACAGGGCTCCCACCTCAGCAGTGACGAATATGCAATGCTGAACTGGACTGGAAATCTACCAATTATTGTAATCAGCTATTAAATTTAGTAAAGCGTTATTGTTTTCAAGCAAATTACCCAAGCAAAAACGAGGAATACACGTAAACTGGAAAGAAATATGAAAAAAAAAAGAAAATAAGAAATTGAAAAGGTTAACATTTTTATGTAAAGGCCAGTCTACATCAAAAAAACATCCCACGACGCAGCTGAAACCGATCGTCGTGGGGGGTCGTTGAACAATTCAAGACGGTTTTTGGCTACGACGACGAGGCAGTCCACACCAGTAAAGCCTTCCACACACCGTAAAAACTGTCCCAGAGTGCTTAAGACGCGAAGATTATCTTAAACAATAGGTGTGGCCACTCCTACGACCACGATTTCGTTTATTTCCTTCGCGTCGAATGTTTGTAATCTTCTTGGTGTGGCATGCTGCCGTCGTAAAGCCAGCTGGTCTGTGATTTTCTAAAACCTGCCACGACGTTCGCATTTTAAGCAATCGCTAGGAGTCTTTGCGGTGTGTGGGAGGACTTTGCTATCAAAACTATGCCACTATTTTCTGTTTTAAACTGACAACATGCCACGAGGCTTGGGTGTCATATGGCATTATCTGGTACTCTCTGATTGGCTGAAAGATAACAATATCATTATTGATCGGGTCATCACGTTACAGATCTAGAACGTAATCCGGATCCTGCATCCAGATTATCACCAAAATATAACCGATTGTTCCTTGGCCCGAAACACACCTGTGCTGAAGGTTTCATGTAAATACGTCTACGATTATTTTTTAAATAATCAGGGTGACAGACAGATAGATTAACCAACAAGACCTAACATATAACCTTCCTGGCGGAGGTTATAATACCTCTATGACTTAAGGCTCCCACACACCGCAAAGACTCCTCGGATTGCTCAAAACGCGACCGTCTTGGCAGGTTTTAGAAAATCGCAGACAAGCTGGTTTTACGACGGCAGCGCGCCACACAAGAAATACTGTTACCGACTTTGCGTTGTAAGCTATAGTAGCGATCCTACTGGTGACCGTGTAGGTCTACTAGTGGGTATCCCGGAAGCAATATTGAGACATTACGATCGTGTCGCAGGACATGCTAGACCGCCTCGACCGTCCATATAGAGACGAAACTCCTGTATTTCTTATTTTTAAGATGGTTGTCAGTAATTAGAAATCAGGAATTTCGTCTCTATATCTAGCCTAACTGGTGAATGCGCAGCACAACAATTAAAAAAAAACTCTTGCAGTTCTAGTCTATGGACATGTTTGCATCATATGGTAATACTATTAAGCTAAAATAAAATCACAGATTTTTTGATGATTTTAGATCTGGGCATGTCCCTTTAATATGGCAGCTTATTTATAGACTGGAATTGCCAAAGCCTTAAATTTTGGATTGGTACTTCGCCTATATTTAATAAAAAAGCCTAATTTCGGTACATGTTGGGAATGTAATTATAACACACCTAGAAACGAGAATAACTTGGTGTTGACATGATGTAGAAACCAGGTTTGGCACATTTATTTTTAACCCTTAAAGCACCCATTTACACAATTTAAATTTTTACCTACATGAAGTTGTGTCTCGCAACCGCGACGCACAAATTCAAATGGATGAAAACTATTCATATTTGCTTAACATGTTTAATTTGAAACCAAACATTTGCAAATTTAGATTTTTAAATACTTATTTTCTTCCCAACAACAGTAGGCCTATGCTAATCACGACAATAGTCGTTTTAACCTGTTTTTATTAGCCGATTAAATCACTGTTAATGATAATGTTAAAATCTCAAGATTTGTAAATATATGGTTTCAAGTTGAACAAATATGAGTAAATTTCAACCACTTGAGGTTGTGGATCGCTGTAGCGAGACACAACCTCAAGTGGTTGAAAATTTAAGTGAATTAAAGGATAAGGGGTATTGTTGCACATTGGGGCTCAGAGGGTGGCTCTTTCCAGTCGACAGAGGGTTAGAATAACGGGCAGTGGCGCGTCGCAGTCGGCTTTTTGTGACATCAATGATTAAATAAATGCAAGTCCACCTGCTCCCACCAGCAGCACAGTAAGCCGCCTTAATATCGACAACAACACGGCGTAACGCGTCCAAGTCTAGCATCTCCACAAAGCCATGCAGTAACACAAGGAATTAGCATTGTAATAGGTTTTGCACATAGCTGTACATGTTAGCGTATAATGGTGATTAAAAATCTAAGATGGCATAAAATAACAACTACTATAATACCAATAGCCATCCTAGTCCCAGGGGTTTATTATAATTTATTAAAATTTAAAATATCTAGAGCATAATTTATAGGGTGTGTTCTGTGTGGTAAAAACACCAAATGAAATAAATACAATTGAAGTTATGCTTACTGACAGCCACACAGAAGTTCAAATGGATAAAATTTGATTATTTAGATTTGTTTAGCTGTTACGAAATACTCTATTCTGATGTGTAGTTTGTCCATTTTGGTTCTCACAGTGTATTTAGTCACCGAATGGCATATTATACACCAAAATTCAATATTATCCTCAAAAATGACATATTTTGCCCCAGATTAATCAATGATTTGGGTCGTAGGTTCAGATTAATCAGTGGTTTAGTTCGTAGGTTCAGATCAATCAAAGTTATAGATCGTAGTTTGAGATTAATCATTGATGTAGATCGTACGTTGAGATTAATCAGCATTATGGGTTAATCTCAGCCTAAGACCTATATCACATAATAAGATCAGCCTGCGAACTACATCACAGATAAGGATCAGCCTACGAACTACATCAGTGATTAATCTGGGTCTACGACCTATAACACTGATTAGTCTGAGTCAATAGCCTACATCACTGATTAATCAAAGCCTACGACCTAAATCACTGATTAATCTGAACATATGACCTAATTCACTGATTAATCTGAGCCTACGACCCAAATCACTGATTGTTCCTAATCCACGACCTAAATCACTGATTAATCTCAGCATATGACCTAAATCACTGATTAATCTGAACCTATGACCTAAATCACTGATTATTCTGAACCTACGACCCAAATTACTGATTGTTTCGAGTCTACGACCTAAATCACTGATTAATCTCAGCATATGACCTAAATCACTGATTATTCTAACCTATGACCTAAATCACTGATTAATCTGAACCTACGACCCAAATCACTGATTGTTTCGAGTCTACGACCTAAATCACTGATTAATCTGAACCTACGACCCAAATTACTGATTGTTTCGAGTCTACGACCTATATCACTGATTAATCTGAACCCACGACCCAAATCACTGATTGTTTCGAGTCTACGACCTAAATCACTGATTAATCTGAACCTACGACCCAAATTACTGATTGTTTCGAGTCTACGACCTAAATCACTGATTAATCTCAGCATATGACCTAAATCACTGATTATTCTAACCTATGACCTAAATCACTGATTAATCTGAACCTACGACCCAAATCACTGATTGTTTCGAGTCTACGACCTAAATCACTGATTAATCTGAACCTACGACCCAAATTACTGATTGTTTCGAGTCTACGACCTATATCACTGATTAATCTGAACCCACGACCCAAATCACTGATTGTTTCGAGTCTACGACCTAAATCACTGATTAATCTGAACCTATGACCCAAGTCACTGATTGTTTCGAGTCTACGACCTAAATCACTGATTAATCTGAACCTACGACCCAAATCACTGATTGTTTCGAGTCTACGACCTAAATCACTGATTAATCTGAACCTATGAACCAAATCACTGATTGTTTCGAGTCTACGACCAGAATCACTGATTAATCTGAACCTACGACCCAAATCACTGATTGTTTCGAGTCTACGACCTAAATCACTGATTAATCTGAACCTATGAACCAAATCACTGATTGTTTCGAGTCTACGACCTAAATCACTGATTAATCTCAGCCTATGACCCAAATCACTGAATAATCTGAGCTTACGATCTACATCACTGATTAGTCTGAGTCCACGACCTATAACACTGAATATTCTAAACCTACGACCTATAACACTGATAAGTCCGAGTCTATGACCTATAACACTGATTAATCTGAGTCTACAACCTATATCACTGATTATTCTGCTACATACATCATTTATTAATTTAGCCTACGATCCACATCAATGCTTAAAGGGACTGGCCCAGGCTAAAATCATCAAAAAATCGGTGATTTTATTTTGGCTTCGTAATATGACCATATGATGTAAACATGTCCATAGACTAGAACTGCAAAGTTTATTTAATTTTTCTGCTGCGCATTCACCAGTTAGGCTAGATATAAAGACGAAATTCCTGATTTCTAATTATTGACGACCATGTCAAAAATTAGAAATACGGGATTTTCGTCTCTATATCTAGTCTAACTGGTAATTATTCTAAGTCTACGAACTAAACCACTGATTAATCTGAACCTACGACCTACTGAGTTCAACCCTCTTCCCGCTAAATTACCTAATTTAAAATAATTTTAAATAACCTTTTTTAAATTTTCACCCACTTGAAGTTGCGTCTCGCTACCGCGACCCACAACTTCAAGTGATTGAAAATTGCTGATATTTGTTCAATCTGGGACCAAACCATTCGCAAATCTTTATATTTATATATTTAAACGCTCATTTCATTCCCAATCACAGTGATTTGATCGACTAATAAAATGGATTAAAACGACTATAGTGCTTAAACCCGCCATCAGATTAACTTGTATCGCATATTTTTCGCCCATTTCTCAGTCAATTCTCAACCGATTTTGATGACATTTTGCAAGGACTATTTTCGCATCACGCGGCGACTACCGTGACATTTTCATAAAAAAATATTATATAGTTCAATAGTTAGACCATTTGACATGTAGTAAATTTGTAATTACAACGTCCCTCTATAAACCCATTTAACTGGTTTAATTAAAGTTTGTGTTTTTGCATTACATGCCAGATGGTCTAACTTTTTAGTTATAGGCCTACAATGTTTCCGATGAAAATAGTCCTTGCAAAATTTCATAAAAATCGGTTGATAATTGACTGAGAAATCGGCGAAAAACATGCGATACAAGTTAATCTGACGGCGGGTGTAGCACTTGAAGGGTTTGTCAGAACTTTCGTTGTCTGAGATTAACCCTTAAAGCGCTGAATTAATTTGTAAAAAAAACATCGTAACCAAATGGTTTGTTTTTAATCCGAAACCGACATAAATGTCTTGGTTAGCTCTTTCTGATTCTTTTGATTACCTATGTTATGGGTCTACGGCCATTAGAAATATTTTTAGTCTTATAGTGCGAGGATCGACTTTAGTCGTCAGAATCTGACTTCTACAGACTTCAGATTTGAGTGGTGGAAAGTATTTTAAAACACTGTTTCCTAGCCATACCCTTCTAACATATTTGATTCTTTTTGGGTGAACCATGGAGATCAAAGGGGTTTTTTCAAATTGAAATCATCATAAATGTCTTAGTAACAGCGGGACACTTATGTACCCAGAAAACACCACGCTGCATATATAGATAGAGGCTACTGTGAAACAACTAAAACCAGAAACATACATAGAGTGGTCTATGGATTTAATCAGTGCTTGCGGTCGCAGGTTTTAAAGGTTGATCCCTCATCCTAAACTCATCAAGACAGGCGTCAAGGTCATGTGCATGTGTATCCAGTGTGAAGATTTGTAGGCTACCCATCAAACACGAGATGCTGGACTAATGTTGTTTTAATGTTGGGTCATCGTCACAGACGGTGGGCAACTTTAGAACAACATTGGGTCAACGTATCTTGTAAGCTGGGGGAATGTAGGAATGAATGAATGAATGAATGAATGAATGAATGAATGAATGAATGAATGAATGAATGAATGAATGAATAAATAAATGAATGAATGAATGAATGAATGAATAAATGAATGAATGAATGAATGAATGAATGAATGAATGAATGAATGAATGAATGAATGAATGAATGAATGAATCAGGTTTAAGGCCACCTTACAACGCTGAAATATTTCTGTATAAACAATGGAGACCAAAGGTTTTTTTTTCAATTTGAAAGCATCATAAATGTCTTAGTTAGCTCTTTCTGTTTCATTTGAATACCTGTGTTATAGGTCTACGGCCAAAATAAATATTTTATTTCTTTCAGCACGGAAACCCGTCTTTAGACATCAGAATCTATCGTATTCTGACTTCTAAAGACGATCCCCGCACTCAAAGGAGCTCATCGTCTCTGATTCTGGGCCAACATTAAATGAACATTGTTTCAGCGCCTCGTGTTTGCTGGGTTGCTGGAAGTAAAGCAATCTCGCGAGATGGGGAAAACAAAATGGCGGTAAGACGCTGCGAATCTGAGCCCCCCTGAGAGGCGCATGGTCAATCGGCTTTAGATGGGAGTCGGGGGGGGGGGGGTGGCACTGGGGGCGGGGTGGTCTGTAAACGAGGCCGTGGGGGGCCTGGGGTCGGGATCGATGACCGGGGGAGCGACCTGACAGCTATGCCGTGCAAAGACAAGCGGGGCCTACTGCTGCAGTGGTTAAAGCTGCCTACTTGGAAAATCGGAGATCGCAGGCTCGAACCCCACTCTGGCCTAAGTTTCAAAGAAACGATATGTTAAGCTCACTCGTAATGATTTAATATTGTGGGGGACCTCCGTGACCGAGAGGTAGCGTGCTCGGCTTCCGATCGCCAGGGTTCGAATTTCAAATCTTGTGTCTGAAGCGCAGTGTCATCTCATTCATCTATCCATCCTCAGAAGGTTCTCCAGGTCCAGTTTAGCCTATATGTACACACATGTGGCACAAGACCCCATTCATTTCAATTTTTAATGCAAAGATATATAACAGTAACTGCTTACTGTTTTTTTGTGTGTGCAGGACAGAGCTGATAAGCCTGGGATCGGCCCACACCACAATCCCGACAGCGCAACGCCAATGTGGTATAAATATTGGCCAAACGTCTGTGACATTGGCCCAATATTAGAACAACAGTGGGAACAGCCCACTGTGATTGAAGAGAAGTCACAATGTGCTCTTGCTCTTGTGTAGAAAACACCTTTGATTATGATAAGATCGAAATGATCCACGATTTTAGTGCTCGTGTTGGTCTTTGTGACAGACGTTCAAAGAGGTCGCAGCAAACGGGAGATATTGACCCAAAGTGGATTTAACTCTTCCTTTACCAGTTTCGCATTTATGCGAAAACTACTTTCCTTTACCAAATTCGTATTTAGGCGAAATCCACATGTGTACATGCATTAATTGCAATGGAGATATTGCCATTCAATGTTTCGTGAGTGAGTATTGCTTTACGTCACTTTTCTGCACAATCATGGCAATATCGCGACAGAAGGAATCCCAAAGCCGGGACTATGCCATACTCTTATTTCGAATGGCTTCAAGGGTTCTTTATAATGCACAGTACCATATGCAGTACTGTACACTCCAGGCCTTTGAACAGTTTAGAGCACTGTATGTGCACAACCACGATGTAAATCCCAGCAAAAAAAACGAGACATCGATACCATGTTGAACCAATGTTGGGCCAACGTCTATGACGCTGGACCAACATTGGCCCAACATTAGGTCGATGTCTCGTGTTTAGTGGTCCATCCCAGCGAGCAGCACACGTCAAACCTTTGTAGCTTCAAAGGCGGGCCAACATTCCCGACGGTTGACCAACATTAAACCAACACACGGACGGTCCAATCGCATATTTCCTTGAAAAAATGAAAACATAATTATTATTTTTGGCAACTCATCATTTTTTTCGCATAATGTATATTTTCTTTCTGTCAGAGGTATTTTTCATTCATTAAAACGTACTTGGGTGATCAATAAAGAACAAGTGTCATCAAGTGTACATGTTTCTGATAGGGTGATAGGGACATGTCCTTTTACATGTTTCTGATAAGGACAAGCCATTTTACATGTTTCTGATAGGGACATGTCCTTTTGCATGTTTCTGATAAAGACAAGCCATTTTACATGTTTCTGATAGGGCCATGTCCTTTTGCATGTTTATGATAAGTACAAATATATATATATTTCAGGGCTTCAAGGGTTAAATCAGCGGATGCTGCGATCAACAGGTTGTGTGCGGTGGGTGTGAGAGAGAGCTCAGCGATCAGATGGTTCATCTGTACAATGTGATGGCTGGGAAACGCTGATATATTTCTGTATAAACCACGAAGACCACGGGGTTTTTTCAATTTGAAATCATCATAAAAGACTTAGTTAGCTCTTTCCGCTTCATTTGAATGCCTATGTTATGGGTCTACGGCCATTAGAAATGTTCTTTTTCTTTTGGTGTGGGGATCGACTTGATAGGTCAGAAACTGACCTCTACAGACGTCAGTGTCCGACATATAAAGACGGTATCCGCGCTGTTTTTAAATTACGGATGCTGCAATCAACAGTTTGTCGGTTGATTGCGGTGGGTGCGAGAGAGGGCTCAGTGATCAGAGGGTTCATCTGCCACAATGTGATGGCGCGGGAAGCCGTGATGAGGGAGAGATGGGACAGGGGGGCAGCCGGGAAGAGAGAGATGGGAAAAGAGGCCAGTCGGGAGGAAGGAATGAGGGAGACGAGGTTGCTGGGGGAACATTAGAACCTAATTAGGCCGCTTTTGTCTATGGGGCGCATCAGTTGCCTTAAGCTGCTAGCACCAGCGCGAGGGGGAGGAGAGGAGAGGGGTCATCTGGGAGAGGAGAGAGGATGGGTGATGGAGAGGTGCTTGGTGACAGCTGGATCGGGATGCTGCTGCTGTTGCTGCTGCTGATGCTGCTGCTGCTGCTGTTATTGTTATTCATGCTGGCATTGCAGTTGCTTATGCTTTGACTAAGGCAAAGCAGACAACAAAGTAAGGAGTTATTGCATAGTGTTGTGGATTGTTGTTGATGTTGTTGTTTCTGCTGGTGGTATTGCAGTCGTTGTTATTTCGACTAAGGCAAACAACAGTAACTGCATTCTTGAAAGTAAGCAGCTACAGCTTGTTGTTGTTGTTGTTGGTGGTGGTGGTGTTGCTGTTGTTGTTGTTGTTGTTGTTGCTTCTTCAATGCAAGGCAAACAGCAAACTGATAATAAGGAAGCAGTTTGTCTTGGTACATAGTGTTGTTGTAACTGCTGTTGAAAATACATCAGCAGCAACTGCAAACTATTATAGTTTGTTGCTTTTTACGCTGCTGTTGCTGCTGTTGCTGCTACTGATGCCAATATTGGACTTGTTTTAGCCGCAACAACAGCAGCAGCAACTGATGAAAGTTACAACAAAAAGTGCTAGGTTTACTGCTCTTGTGGTTTCATCCAGATAATGCCGTTTTATTTGTTTACATTTAGACCACATATTTCAATCTCAATATCATTCCCAAACAAATTTAAAACAAATTAAAACGACTATTGTCGTGCTAAGCGGCTTAAGGAATAAATTTAAAAAAATCAGCAAATAGAACTATATATATTTTAGCTCGCAAGTATTTTTAAACTAGCAACGGAGGGGATCAACCCTGTTTTGACCGATATAGTGGTGGAGAGTTCTCACCATTGAGTAATTTAAGAAAATTGAGAAAAGCTAAGCTGGCCGCCATTTCCCAAGATCAAACAATGAATGAACGTTATTTTTGGCAGAATGGAAGCAGATTTATGATGTTGGTGTTAAAAATGGCAATAATTTGTCGTTTGACCTTGGGAAATGGCGACCATCTTGGACTTCCTCAATTTTCTCAAATGAGTCAACGATAAGAACTCAACACCACCCGAACATCATAATATACTTACCAATGGAGTAATACTCCACAGTGAAAAATATATATATTGGCCAAAACAACATAGGTATTCAAATCAAGCAGAACGATGTAAGACATTTATGATGATTTCAAATTGAAAAAACCCTTTGGTCTCCATGTTTTGCATAAAAGTATTTCAGCGCTTTAAGGGTTAATTGTGGGTGTTATTACCTTAGTTTTCACAACAGAAAATAATGACGTGAATTCACCAAATTTGCAAATGCAAATCTTAAATCAGGCTCAGATCTGAAAAAGGCACAGATCTGAGAAAAGGCACAGATCTGAAATAAGGTACAGATCTAAAATAAGGCACAGATCTGAAATAAGGTACAGATCTAAAATAAGGCACAGATCTGAAATAAGGCATATATCTGAAATAAGGCATAGATCTGAAATCAGGCACAGATCTGAAATAAGGTATAGATCTGAAATAAGGTATAGATCTGAAATCAGGCACAGATCTGAAATCAGGCACAAATCTAAAATAAGACACGGATCTGGAATCAGACACAGATCTAAAATCGGGCACAGATCTAAAATAAGGCACATATCTGAGAAAAGACACGGAAATGCTACTCGGAAATCATGATAAATATGTTTATACCAAAGACACTTAAAAGATGCATATTATGCACATTTAAAAGAGTTAGAAGAGTTAGATGCGTAAGCTCCATGTAACCGAAGCCATAGCCGAGTGCCGATTCTGAAATAAACTCCAGCTTACGAGTCAGAATTACTGGTTGTTCTCAGGAAAGCTTTTAAAGGTCTGTGCTAAATGCAGGTTCTGAGAGAGTCAACATGAACATTACCAGAATAACTCAGATTCAGGAATCGTTAAATGTTATTGAATGTCACGTAAATGTGTCATTATGGCGATCCAGGCCATTAACAGCAGTCATTTGAATCGGTCGAGTTTCATAATCGACGATTATACAGCATTGATAGTAAAGTCCAGGTAAGAATTAGAGATAATCAGCTTATCATGGCGCAATAAGATAATGTTTTCTTTGTATATATAGATTTCTTTTTTTATACTCACTTTATTTATATCAATTTGTATATACAATCGATTTATACGCTTTCTAGGGTCTTTTTTACTACTAGATATAACAATATCACATATATCTTTGTTTTGTATATATCGCTGTAGAGTTTTATAAATACTTTACTGTCATAGTCTTTTTTTAGATATTTCTCCGTATTAAATTATTATTATTACGAGTTTTTCACGGATTTTTGAATTTTTTTAACTTCGCAAGACCCTTAAGCTGTTAACGTTGGTGGTCTTCAGACGAAATTAATGTGTTTCAAAATAGTGCAAGATTCATTAACCCTTTCAAGCCTTTGCTAATGCTTTGCTGCATCGTGAGCGTTCAAATGGCTAAACAGAATGCAGATTTCCCAGAACATATAATATTTACTACATTCGATTCAATACATAATTCACGTTATACCTGAATAAGTAAATATTGCTTTACGTCGCTTTCTGCACAATCATGACAATATCGCGACAGTAGGAAGCCCGAGGTCGGGCCTATGCCCTAATCTATAGTTCTCTATTGTGCATACTTGCATACTCCAGGCCTTTGAACAGTTTGGAGCACTGTATATGCAAAACCCCAATGACAACCATCCGACCCAGCCGGGATTCGAACCCAGTACCCCTGAGTACACTGCATGCCTTTGAGTAGTTTGGAGCACTGTATATACACAACACCATTGACGAACATCCGCCCCGGTCGAAATTTGAACCCAGTACCTCTGAGTGCACTCCAGGCCTTAGAACAGTTTGGAGCACTGTATAAGCACAATCCCTATGACAAATAGCCGACCCGGCCGGAATTCGAACCCAGTACCTCTGATAATCGAACCACAGATGAGCCATTGGGGCCGGCCATACCGGTAAGGTCTTTAGGACAGATATGGCAATGTGTGCGATTAGTTCCTAGCGCTGAAATGGCTGCAGGTGCTGTATGCTCCAAAAAGGGAGTTGAAATGGTACATGAATGAACAGGTCCAGTGATCAGGGGTAGTAGTAGTAGTAGTAGTAGTAGTAGTAGTAGTAGTAGTAGTAGTAGTAGTAGTAGTAGTAGTAGTAGTAGTAGTATAACGTAGTATATTTTTTCATTTTATTTCTCCTGATAATTTCTGAGCTACTTTTATTAGTCACCTGAAGCTAGAACATCTAATCTAGGTGGGTAGATATTATGGATAGTGACCACAGATGACCTCAGCATGATAAAATGAGCCGTGGATACTTTCTATGGATTATTGCATTATATTGTGTGGTTTATTATTTCTCCGATACATCATCATAAAACCTGCCATAATCAGCCAGATAGAGAGTAATGAGTCTGGGGTCAGCCAAGCTGTGATGTAGTCCCAGTGGCTGAAACAGATTTCAGCCACAGATTGACCCCGTACAAAATCGGGGGACATTTCTTCGGACGGTCATATCTAAGGCTTGTCTTCGAATAATCAGGTCGAAATTTTATTTTTTTTAATTAATAACATTTCAGTTATATGCCCGCATGCCCAGTTCACAGTTCGCACAGTCATTAAAAAGTTATGGACATTTTTCGGAGATTGGGGTCGAGATAGCTCTCAGTCACCGCAATGTTGAATTTTTCGGGTCAAGCAAATACATCAAGCAACGTTCTCGGAGAGGACTAGCTGAGATGTAGACCCGTTTACCTGATTACTCCCTGTGAGGCTCACACGGGATGCTGGACCAATAGTCAGCAATCACGAGATATCAACCCGGTGTTGAGTGAATGTTGGGCCACCGTCTACAACGCTGGCCCAACATTGGCTTGACATCTCGTGTTTGCTGGGCATGTCGTTTTAACCGTTTCGCCGCTTGTCAAATATGAGTGATGTTCAGCAACTTGAAGTTGTGGATCGCGGTAGCGAGACACAATGGGTATTCAAATAAGTGGGAAGAGCTAACTAATACAGTTATGATGAATTTAATTTGAAAAAAACCTCTTTGGTTCCCATGGTTTATACAAAAGCATTTCAGCGCTTTAAGGGTTTGAAGGCTTATTGTCAATGAAAAGAGCAGATTTTAAATTCAGAATAACCCTTTGGTGTCTATGGTAGTATTCAAAATTTTTTACTACTAAGATTTAGCAGTTTAACCCTTATAACGTTGAAATATTTGTGTATAAACCATGGAGTCCAAAGGGTTTTTTTCGATTTGAAATCATCATGAATGTCCTGGATAGCTCTTTCTGCTTCATCTGAATACCTATGTTATGGGTCTAATGCCATTAGAAATATTCTACTTTTTCAGTGCGTTGATCGACTTAAGACGTCAGAATCTGACATCTATAGACGTCAGATTCTGGCGTCTAAAGTCGGTTCCCGCAACATTGGGACAACGTCTACAGCCATTATATATATTTTACTCTTTCAGTGCGGGAATCGGCTTTAGACGTCAGAATCTGACGTCTATAGGCGTCAGAATCGGACGTCTATGGACGGAGCAGACGAGCCAGCGTTGTGTCAACGCCTTGCGCTGGGAATGTGCAGGAAGTGATCTAAAGCCAGATTAACTCACTCCTTCCAGGCTTCTAGACGCATACCCCCAACAAACACAAACGTTTAACCCAAAACTGGATCAATTTTGGTCCACCGTCTACGACGCTGGCACGAAATTGACCAAGCATTCGGTCAATATCTTGTTCTCGCTGAGACACGGTTTCAACGCGTGCCGAAACAATACCTGATTAGTTTTCAGAAGGGGGAAAATGCGAAGGCGCAATCTGTAGCTCTGATTAGGCAACCTCTGAGGCACCTGTAGCATTTAATCAAAATGTGGTGGAGGAAATCAATGTCCACCCACCTCCTCTATAACATGTATAATGCAGATTAACACACCATTTTACAGTCCTCTTCAAAGGTTCACTTTTTATATACTAGCACCTTAGACCAGTGGCGGATTCAAGAGGGGGGGGGTTTGAGGGTTTAACCCCTCCCCCCCCCCCTTCAGAAAATTATCATCACCTTATCTAGGTGTTTCCTTATGATTTGGTGATATACTGAGTGAGAAACAGTGTCCAATATGCCTTAGAATGCACGAGAAAACCTTTGGAAATCAAAAATTTCCCCGTGGGCGGGCCCCTTGATCCCTTTACAGTAAAATATTTTTATCAAATTTTAAACACCCCCCTCCCTCACTGAAAATCTAGATCCGCCCCAGACAACACCAGTCCGTGCTCCTGCTGTTGCCAGGTACATCAACCCTTAAAACGCTGAAATACTGTATTCGAACGATAGAGAGGAAATGTTTTTTTTATTAATTTTAAATCATCATAAATGTCTTAGTTAGCTCTTTCTACTTCATCAGAATACCTATGTTATGGGTCAACGGACATTATAAATATTTTACTCTATCAGCGCGGGGATTTATTTTAGACGTCAGAATCTGACGCCTATAGACGTCAGATTCTGACGTCTAAAGACGGTCCCCGCGTTGAAAGGGATAATATATATTGTTTCGTTTCATCATAAATTTCTAAATTGCAGATATAACATCATCACTGTGTGGATATCACAACCTCGCATTACTAGAACGTAGGTTTGTCCCAAATGCGAGTTTAAGATAAACTTTATATATTCCCAAAAAGGAATGTCAATATATTAAACTGTAAATATTCCTCAAATCGTCTGTTGATATGTTAAACTGTGGATACCCCCCACCCCCCCCCCCGCCCCCAATGGTCTGGCAATATACTAAACTGCACACATTCCTCAAATGGTTTGTCAATATGGTAAACTGTTCATATTCCCGAATGATCTGTCAATATGTTAAACTGTACACATTCCCCAAATGGTCTGTCAATATGTTAAACCATGCATATTCCCAAAATGTAAGTTAATATGTTAAACCTAGCATACTCCCAAATGGTCTGTTAATATGTTAAAATGTTTATATTCCCAAAGGGTCATGTATATACCATATGACCAGTCAATGTGTTAAACTGCGCACAATATTATTTCGATATGATCTGTCAATGTTTTAAATGGCGCATATTCTGATAATTCCCATATGACCAGATAAGATATTCTCACATTTTCTTTCACTATTTTAACCTGCTGATATTTCTCATGTGACCAATCAATAAGTTAAACTGCTCATATTGTTTGTCTATGTGTTAGCCATTTAAGCCCTCACTATGCATTAAAGCATCATTTTACATACCTGAAAACAGACTTAATTTTCCTACAACTAAGGGTTTTTAATAAAATTCCCATGAAACTGGTTTGCCAATACATGGTAATTTTCTTTAATTTTTCACGCACTTCAAATCATCTTCATCCACTACAAATCAAGAATTGCGACAGCAACTCGCTGCTTGTTGTGGATGAAGATGACAATGGTAAATTCAGGCTTGAAAGGGTTAAACTTTACATTTCCCCATGTGATCTGTGCAAAGATATGGGTGAGAATTGCATCTATTGTAATGTGAACTTGGTTCTCTTGGCTCAGTTTATGTGCACAAAAATGATATAGAGATCTATTCATTCACCCATTCACTTCCTCATTGAGTCATTCATCTATCCATTAATTCATTGATTCGTTCATTGATTCGTTCATTCATTCATTATCTATCTATTCATCAGGGGCTTCAGTGCATTTGAATCTCCATAGTGCACACATTAGCATACAGCGACTTAACCTAGGTTGTCTTCACAAATAATCAGAATATTTTACGATGTGAATACAACCTAAATTGAGTGGTTGTAATTCCTGGCGGTAGCACTCAGGGGGTTACCGCTACCCTGGCACTCAGACGGTGGCTGTCAGGGCCATGTATCAGAAGAAAGAAGGTTCACGTCGCACCGTGGAGACTTGAAAGCCGACAAATCCACATATATTGGCACAACTTTATTTCACTTCATCACCAGCGTGTTATAAGCTGGCCCTGGATTGAAAAAACGTTGGGCCAGCGGCTCATTTTTTCTGGCGGAGCGGTGTGTGCTACATTTTCATTACGGAGCTTATTGCACATGCGCATGCAAGCCTTCATCCGGGTGTGTGGGCCGCGGGCATACTGTGACATTGGTGCCGTGTGCATCAGCCTGCCAACACGAGGCTCTGTATGAATAATGTAGAGAGTATTTATACGCTGAGGCATGGTCTGGAACACCGCAAGGAAACACCCGATGGAGATGGCATATTTAGAAAGCAAGGGATATTGACCCAATGCAGGCTTAATGTTGGGTCAGCGTCGTAACACGGGACACGGGACAAACAAGGGACACTGACCCGACAAGGAAACAACTGATGCAGATGACGTGACCATAAATACGGAACATTAATCCAGTGTTGGCTCAATGTTGGGCCAACGTAATAGACAGTGGCCCAACGTTAGGCCCGTATTAGTTCAATAAATAGTGTCTGCTGTGTATCCATGTAAAAGATTATTTATTATATGTTATATAGAGGACTATTTTAGTCGGCCAATCACCCCTTCTAGTCACTGTACCCCACTCTCCTATTACATAGAGAGCTATTTTAGTCGGCCAATCACCCCTTTGTAGTCAGTGCCCCACTCTCCTATTATACAGAAAACTATTTCAGTCGCCAATCACCCCTTCTAGACACTGCCCCACTCTCCTATTATACAGAGAACTATTTTAGTCGTCAATCAACCCTTCTAGTCACCGCCCCACTCTCCTATTATACAGAGAACTATTTTAGTCGCCAATCACCCCTTCTAGTCACTGTACCAATCTCTAGAGATGAGCAAATTACCAGATGACTGGGTGGAGACTAATGTTGCCTCAGTCTTCAAAAAAGGGGATCAACACTCTCCGGCAAACTACAGTTCGATATCCCTTCCATGTGTTTGTGCCAAATTACTCGAACACATTTTGTAAGCAAATTATGGCCCATTTTTTCGAAAAACAAAATTTTAACACCTGTACAACATGGCTTTTGATCAAAACACTCATGTGAAAGCCAGCTTGTGATTACAACTGATGAATTTATTCAAAATTTTGAAAGCAAAACACAAACAGATGTTGTTGTCTTAGATTTTAGTAAGGCCTTTGACGTTGTCCCCCACCAACGCCTCTTACACAAACACGACCACTACGGAATTCGGGGAACAACTCTTAATTGGATTCAAAATTTCCCGACCAATAGAACCCAAAAAGTAGCAGTCAACGGCAGCTCTTCAGAATCAGCCAATGTGAAGTCAGGTGTGCCCCAGGCCACTGTTCTCGGCCCCCTACTTTTTTGACCTACATTAATGACCCTCCTTCCACGGTCTCATCACAGGTTCGTCTTTTGCAGATGACTGTCTCCTGTATTGCCCGATAAAATGCCGGGCAGATCAGGAGAAACTGCAGAGGGACCTATCTGCGTTACGGGACTGGGCAGATCGATGGGGGATGTGCTGCAACCCCTCGAAATGCTCGGTCCTGAGGGTGTCCAGGCCGAAATAAAAATACCTGGAATTCAATCACACCATGAAAGGTGAAACACTAGAAAATGTTTCATCAACACCATACCTTGGTGTTTGCCTTAGCGGGACTCTGAAATGGGAGGCCCACATTAACAAAATTACGAGTAAAGCGAATTCCACCCTGGCTTCCTTCGGAGGAACCTGAAGGCATGTCCCCCTAAATTAAGGGAGACTGCCTATTTCTCTGTGGTCAGATCAACCTTAAAATATTCTTCAGCAGTTTTGGACCCCTTTAGACAAAAAGACATTGATAAATTAGAAAAGCAGCAAGATTTGTCACCCAAAATTATAGACAAACAACCAGTGTGACATCTCTCATTTAGAACCTGGGCTGGACTGACTTAAAAAACATGAGAAAAAAATTGTAGGCTTGTGTGTATGTGCAAAATTTTAAATGAGCTAGTCGAAATTCCTATCAATGACCATTTAATCCCAGCAGATAAAAGAACACACGGTGGGCACAATAAGGCCTATAAACACATCAGAGCTGACACCACACTGGGACAAAAAGACATTGCCATCAAACTATCCCTGATTGGAATTCTCCTCCGGCAGCTGCCATAGAATGGGAAACTGTGGCAGCATTCAAGAGTCAGCTGGTCGACTAGATCTGCCTGCCTCTTCCCCCCCCCCCCCCTCCAGCCTGATACTCCACAATGGAGGGCTGCTGGAGTATATACTCAAAAGTCAAAGTCTAGTCATTGCCGCATTCTCCTATTATACAGAGGACCATTTTGGTCGCCTATCACCCCTTTTATTCACTGTAGCCCACTCTCCTATTATACAGATAACTATTTTAGTCGCCAACCACCCCTTTTAGTCACTGTACCCCACTGTCCTATTATACAGAGGACTATGTTAGTCGCCAATCACCCCATCTAGTCACTGTACCCCACTCTCCCATTATACAGAGAACTATTATAGTCGCCCATTACCCACTCGTAGTCACTGACCCACCCTCCTTTTATACAGAGAACTATTTTAGTCGCGAATCACTCCTTCGTAGTCAATTCAATTTATTTGGTGACAACATACAATTACATGCAATAACAATTCAGTACATGAAATAACATATTTGTGAAATATATTTTATGTAATAAACAATGTAAAAAAGACAATGCAATGAACATTTACTACACTATCACAACACACACGTTTAAAATGCCATGAGCAGCAATCATTGCTCGTGAATTGATTATCTTTGCTAAAAAAGCTTCCTTCAGTCCAGATACAAAAGTGGTATATATAGACATACACCTGATACTCTGAGGCAGAGAGTTCCAAATGTGAACAATTCTATTCAAAAAGCTACGTTGAAAACAATTTGTGCGACAAAGTGGTGGAATTATTAAAAATCCTGAATAATTTGAACTGTGTGTAGCCAATTAGCTATCAGAGGAAGATTTTAGAAAATCTTAAAAGTAGGCCTTAATCGCCGTCAAATTAACCAGGATCGCATGATTTTCGGCGATTTCTCCGTCAATTCTGAACCGATTTTCTTTAAATTTTGCAAAGGCCATTTTCTATTAAAATCCTAACAGCGGTAAGAAATTCGTTTGGGGTTATAGAGGGACGTCGTAATTTCAATTTACTACATGTCAAATGGTTTAACTTTTGAAATGCGCTATACATTTACTTTTACGAAATTTTCAGGGCTGTTAGGATTTGAGTAGAAATGGCCTTTGCAAAATTTTAAGGAAATCGGGTTATAATTCACGCAGAAATCGCCAAAAAAAACTTGCGATCCTGGTTGAACATTTTTAATTTGACGGCGAGTATATTATCCATGTAGACACTTCCAAAGAAGACAACATCTTCATACTCGCGTCACATTGTCAAAGGGAGCATATTCAGTTGTAAAGCCCACTCTCCTATTATGCAGAGGACTATTTTAGTAGGCTATTTACCCCTTTCTAGTCACGGTATCCCACTATCCTTTTGTCCAGGTACTATATCTATCAGTTGCCTTGCTTATCAAAAGCAGTAGGCTTCCATTAGTATTTACATGGCCACAGTGATATAACAGCAACCCTGATTCACACTCACTCACTCACTCACTCACTCACTCACTCACTCACTCACTCACTCACTCACTCACTCACTCACTCACTCACTCACTCACTCACTCACTCACTCACTCACTCACTCACTCACTCACTCACTCACTCATTCACTCACCCACCCACACACAGTCTGTTTTCGCCGCCTAGTCATTGCGCCACTCAGGAACCCCTCTGGTCACCAGATCAGGACGGCGTGCTGTGAGATATGCAACCTTTTTATCGATGCTTTTTTAGCGGAAGTCACGTTAATGTAGACCGGAAGCGACGCCATTGTGCCCGCACTTTACCACGCGGAGACCTGGTATCGTCTCCACACCAGTGTCAAATCAGAACCCACCGGGCATGTTATCTCAACGTCTGAGATATTGATTTGACGTCGAGAAATCTTATGTGCCCAGTGGGTCTGTAGCAAATCCGCCCACACCACACAGTCAATCAATCAATCAACCGATCAGTCAGTCAGTCACCTTGTCACTCACTCACTCACTCACTCACTCACTCACTCACTCACTCACTCACTCACTCACTCACTCACTCACTCACTCACTCGCTTGCTCTCGGGGTGGGGGTATATGGGACCAATGTTAGTCTTTTAGTATGGTCAGACATACACTTTGAGTGCAAATCTCGAGAATGATTATATCTCTATTATTCTTCTATGATTTGAGCAAACCGTTTGGAAAGTGAAAAGTGAATTTTCAATGTTTACATATCAATAATGGTCAAGATGGACACATTATTATACCCAAACATTGCTGTCCAAAACACTTTTTTACCGTCGTGGTTTCAAAAATTAAGGCTATAGACCACACTATGTATGTTTCTGGTTTTAGCTGTACCCCATTTGGCTCTATCGCCGTAATCTGCGTAGTGCTTTCTGGGTACAGATTTGTCCGGCTGTTCGTACACAGTAGACTACTGCTTTAAGAGTTCCAGTGTACTTTATGTTTATAATGTGATAACGTGCCCTGACAGGACGCTGTTCTAGTGCAGGACTCTCCAGAGGCAATCACTGCCAAAAAGGGCGGGCAATTCAGTCGGCAGTAGAGCACTTGACTGACGGGACTGCCACTCCTTGGCCGGCGGGAAAGCCACTCCTTGACCGGCGGGATGGCCACTCCACTCTACTACAGACACCTGATGGCTACACTAGCCTTATATGGTGGGATGGGATAGAGATTCTAAATGTGGGGTTGTTCGGCTCGAATTCTATCTAAAGCCCTGGTCGACTCGCACCGATCTCGAAATAGGTTAGTGATACGGTTTGCTTCGGTTTTGCCCGAAGCGAACGCCGTGAATTGATAGCAGCACAGTTGCCACCAATCTAAAAACTGTTTGAGCCAAAGAAACGCATGGTTTGGCAAACCGGCTCAAGATCCAACGACGAAACCTTCATGCGGGCAGGTTTGATGGTATAGGCTGTAAATCTGGATCTGGAATTGGATTGCCAGACCAGAAAGTTGCTTTGACTGGAACTATTTCTAGATTCCGTACTCAAAATGAGCATTGTGCCTAAATAATTTTACCCATCAAATATTAGACATGAGCCTGATTCTGGAATAATGCTGGGTCACTGTCTACGAGGCTGGCCTAGCAGAAAATCAGCACTGCGTCAATATTTCGTGATTGTTGGAAATTATATTTTCACCCACTTGACGTTGTGGTTCGCTACCGCGATCCACAACTTCAAGTGGGTTAAATGTTGTGTATCATACTTACAAGGAGGACATAGATACATCTCAGACACTTACCTGCAAACACACAGAAATAAATACATGGTTAGTCAAAATAAGTTGTCACGGATTAAATTGTAAAAACATATCAATACACACAAAGCGATAAATGAATGAATGAATGAACGAATGAATGAATGGATGAATGAATGAATGAATAAATGAATGAATGAATCAATCAATCAATCAATCAATCAATCAATCAATCAATCAATCAATCAATCAATCAATCAATCAATCAATCAATCAATCAATCAATCAATCAATCAATCAATTAAAACAAAAAGAAACACCAGAATAAAACTTTGATAACTTATTGCCATCATGCTTTCGCCTCAGGCAAAATAACGTGATTAATCACCATTAACAAAAACCGCATGCTTGTAAAAAGGGTGGCTAGGTTTCTTAACCCTTTAAGCCCTCACGATGCATTAAAGCATCATTTTACATCCCTGAAATCAGACCTAATTTTCCTACAACCAAGGATTTTAGAACGGAAATTTCCATGAAACTGGTTTACCAATACATGGCAATTTTCTTCACTTTTTCACCCACATCAAATCATCTTCATCCACTACAAGTCGAGAATTGCGACAGCAATTCGCGGCTTGTAGTGGATGAAGATGACAATGTAAAGTCAGGCTTGAAAGGGTTAATTAATTACGCATAAAATTAGATGATCTGTTTAGGCACGTATGGGTAGTCACGGAATAGGTGTACGTACACACTTCTATGTCTTTAGTTTTCTTAATTAATTACGCATAAAATTTGGTGATCTGTTTAGGCACGTGTGGGTAGTCACGGAATAAGTGTACACACACTTCTATGTCTTTTTAATTGACTCTTATTCTGTGAAACGCAGTGACGTTACTCGGTGAAAACAAGGTTATATAAGACCCCCTCCCCCATACTTTATTCTGTGAAACGCAGTGACGTCACTCGGTGAAAACAAGGTTATATAACACTCCCTCCCCCATACTTCATTCTGTGAAACGCGGTGACGTCACTCAGTGAAAACAAGGTTATATAATACCCCTCCCCCATAATTCATTGTATTAGCCAGCTCGGTGAAAACAAAGGTGGTCATGGTCATCGAGTTTCACAGAATACGTCTAAAACAGCATCATTAGACCAGACGTAGCTGGGGAGGTGAGGTGTCACCCGGAAGGGGAGTTTAGGTCACTGTTATATTCACATAGCTGGACTACTCAGGGGCCAGAATCAACCTGTTGATCAGAAAACTGCAGCTGCTCTACTGAAATATAGACAAAAACGTACATGATTTTTTGACAAATTGAGCGTATTGCACATTTTACCCATTGATAAGGCAAATTTACAGATATACCAATGCATTTGATATCAACCAAAGTTACTGGCAGGTTTTTTCACATGAATGTAAAATAATTATTGTACCACCGGAGAGCATGTGCTGTCTCGTTTTATCTACAAACATTGTTTTCTTCCGTCTATAACGTTTGCACACAAATTCATGCAGTTCAATTGCCATACTGTCATCTGCAGCCCAATCAATTTCTAGTTTAACAAAATATATTGATAAATTCTGCAGGGTAGAGAAGCAGTTTCTCATGCTCTTTCAGAAAAAGCTGCTGTATAGTCATTACCTGTAATATAATCGTGCAAAAATCATTGTGTCTGCTCTTCTTACTCGGAGCAAAGAGCTTTCACAATTGAGGCTCCACTATTAATCAACAGCCGACATTTACCATTATTGAGAAAACATACTTTTGTGACCAAATGGTGTATCCTTGAATTTTGGTATTCCAAATTGGCAATATCAACTCAATCATGCGATGTTTATTTTGATATGTATTACAAAATGGGAAAAGTTGGTTAGTATTTTAGCTTTTGGCCCTTTATAAAAAAAACCTGGATTTGATCGTTCAAAACTGTTGGTTGACATGTGGTTGTATGCATCGGGAGCAGCACCGATATATTTTTAGGGTGCATCAAATTTGCGAAGTCTCCAAATGTACACGGAACTGTCAATAAGTCAATAACTTATCAATATTAATTGCAGAGTTGAGCTAAAAGTGTTAAGAGCTTTCCTAGAATATTTGGTCCAACTGCCAGCTCTGTAGTCTTTCCTTTAGTCGTGACCCTAGTATTTTTTTAATCCTTGAATGTGTTCATATTTAATAATATGTGAAAATGTCTATGGCGTGACTGAGAAGTGCTCAAATAACGAAGCATTAAGTATGTAACATGTGTTAAAGATCATATACATGTAGCTATTAATATTGTATCTAACGGGCACTAGACAAAAAGTAAACTTGTATATAATTCTTATGTTTCTACGCTTTCCAGAGTGTCTTTTTTGCTGCCATTTAGAATAACTTATAGTAGCCATTTTATCTCCGGTTTTGGTGTGGGAAACATATATGCCCCATGTAAATACCATTAAAATGTTGTATGGTTATTGTAAATATTCATGATATCCAATAAAACATCTATCTATCTATCTTTTAATTGGAGCAAATACTTGTTCTTTACCACTTTTAAATAAACCTTTGACAAATGTTGCATATTTTTTTGTCCCAAATTTCGAAAATGTTAACACACCCTTTGCAATTCTACAATAGTTTAGATGGTACAATCTGTCCCGTTCTAATGCAGAACTGAAGTATGCTTTCAACTTTTTTCTTTGAGTTTACAACTTTTGTTGGCCTAGTTGTTGTGTGTTGTTTTCTGAACCACCAAGACCTGTTAAATGCAATAGTGGCTCCCTGAATTTAGCTAAATGTGATCTGTTCGACACCCGCTTGTCCAGCTTGATTGGCTACTAAATGTCTCACACCACCTGCAATTTTGGCACTGCGATTGTAGGTTACAGTTATAATGATTGTTTCATGCAGGATATAATATGATATACGGGAATACAATGAAACTAAATGTTTTATTTATGTTTTATTATTAACTTTATTACACACAAAGAGACATGTAAAGTACTAAAGGACTAAATTACTACGGCGTTATTCAGAATTAAAACACACCGCTACATTATTTTTTTTTGCTCGACCACTACATTCTAAGACGTGAATGGAGAGTTATTGTTGAGCTGGTAGAGATCAATTACCATGGTACGCCTGTGGTATTAAAATGAGTCAGGTGTGACCAAGCTGTTCATTATGAGAGATCTTCATTATGTTCAAATGTTTTTCAAGTCAGTTAAAACCCTTGGAGCTCTACATTCTTAGCTGTAAAAGCTAAGAGTTCCTCGTAGGCTTTATCCTATAAGGACGTATATGATGTGTGTGGTGGTATTAAATCACACAGCTAAAGGCTATGTATTCGGTGCCTTATTCCAGGAAACAAGATACCTCGAGCCAATGCTGTCAACATTAAACTAACATTGGATTGATATGTCGTATTTTCTGCGATGAATCTAGTCTGGAGGGGGAGGGGGTGCAGTGGCACCCAGTAAGAGGATTATTCCAACCCCCCCCCCCCCTCCAGGATTCAGATTTCCATCTTCAGTATACCTTGGGGACATACCTTGGTGTCAGTCACCCCCTCCTACACATCTATGCACATCTAGGCCTTTTGGCGGAGATGACCATTCAGTCATATGTCTTCATGCATCACAGAAACATTTGACGCCAGCAGTTTCCATATTTCAAACCATTTATTCTCCATTGTCGAATAAATCCTTCGGCAGGTGATCACGACCAATGTCGTTTTTTAATTTTTTTCTATTTGCCGATTAAATCACAGCTATTGGGAATGAAATGAGTGTTTAAACATCAAAATTTGCAAAATTGTTTCATGTGAAATTAATAAATATCAGTAATTTTCAGCCACTTAAAGTTGTGGGTCGCGGTAGCGAGACACATCTTCAAGTTGCTGAAAATTTAAATCATTTAATTCAGCAGGATAAGGGTTAATGTAGTAATGCACAATTTCACATATTTTTTCATACTGTCATATGCAACCCGATGAGTTCATAGTTCCACAAAATGTATTGGTATATTCTGGATGTTTCTGCAGGACTTATCAGCGGTTTCTCTTTTCCTTACAGAAAATAACTGCCGTATATTCATTACCTGTATAATTGTACAGGTAATCATATGTCTGCTCTTCTCTCTCGGAGCAAGGAGCTTTGACAATTCAGGATCCACTATTAGTCAACAGCTGACATTTAACTTATTGAAAAAGTACACTTTGTGACCAGATAGTATATGTTTGAATTTTGGTAGTCCAAATTTGCCATATCAGCTCAATCATACGATGTTTATTATTAATAGAAAATGGGAAAAGCTGGTTGGTATTTTAGTTTTTAGCCCTTAGATAAGTGTATTTCTCAAAAAAAACGGATTTGATCGTTCTAAACTATTGGTTGACATGTGGTTGTGTGCATCAGGAGCAACACCAATTCGTTTATATACTTTTGGGATGCATCAGATTTGCGAGATCTCCAAATACACACGGAAATGTCAATAAGTCAATAACCTACCAAATCTTATTGCAGTGTTATGGGTCTTGTCAAGTTAAAAATATCCAAAAATCAGAGAAAAAATTAGATTGGCCAGACATCACCCACCCACCCCCTGACCATTTTTTTTTAAGATGTACAAAAAATAAGTTTGGGCTTGATTCACCCACCCACCAACCCACTTCCGAGAATTTTTCTGAGATTTATTTTAACTTGACAAGACCCCTTATGCTAAAAGGGTAAAGATATTTCTTAGAATATTCTGTCCAGTTGCCAGCTCTGCAGTCTGTCCTTGCGTCGTTACCCTGGTAATTTTGAAATTCTTGATTATGTTTATAGCATTCTTTTAATTGGAGAAAATACTTTTTCTTTGCCACTTTCAAATATACCTTTGACAAAAAATTCATATTTTTCTGCCTCAAATTTCGAAAATATTATCACATTCTTTTGTATTTTACAATAGTTTATATAGTACAATCTGTCACCATCCGGTGTAGAATTGAACCACCAAGACTTGTTAAATACAATAGTGGCTCACTGAATTTAGCTAAATGTGATCTGCTCGACACTCGCTTGTCATATGCAGCTTGATTGGCTACTAAATGTCTTACACCACCTGCAATTTTGGCACTGCGATTGTAGGTTACAATTATAATGATTGTGTAATGCAGGATATGATATGATATACGGGAAGGCAATGAACCTAAATCTTTTATTTATGTTTTATTTGTTACTTTATTACACATAGAGATCCATGTAAGCAATGTTAAAGGTTTATATACAGTACTAAATCACTGTGGCGTTATTCAGAAGGAGATATATGACTTGTGTGATGGTATTAACCCTTTAAGCCCCCCTCACGTTGCATAAATGCATCATTTCACATCCTTGAAAATAGACTTAATTTCCCTACAACTAGGGGTTTTGGAATGAAAATTTCCATGAAACTGGTTTACTAATGCATGGAAATTTCCTTTAATTTGTCACCCATTTTAAATTGTCTTCATCTACTACAAGTTGGGAATTGCGACAGCAATTCGCGGCTTGTAGTGGATGAAGATGACAGTGTTAAATTCAGGCTTGAAGGGGGTAAATCACACAGCTAAAGGCCATGTACTCGGTGCGATATTCCAGCAAACAAGATACCTTCAGCCAATACTGGAAACATTAAACTAACATTGGATAGATATGTCGTATTTTCTGCGATGAATATAGTCTGGAGGGGGGAGGGGAGTGCAGTGACACCCAGTAAGAGGATTATTCCAAATACCCCCCCTCTCCAGGATTCAGCTTTCCATCTTCAGTATACCTTGGGGACATATCTTAGTGTCAGTCACTCCCTGCTACATCTCTATCTGCATCTAGGCCTTTGGCTGAGATGACCATTCAGTTATATATTTTCATGCATCACGAATTAAACCTTCCATCCAGCTCGCACATTTCAATCCATTTATTATCCATTGTCGTATTAATGTCTTAAAGCACAATTTCGCATATTTTGAAAAATAATAATTTAAGAAAAATGACATATTACATTAAAACTGGTGCCTTCTAAGCTTTCATTTAAGATAATATCATTAACCCTTTTTTTAACCCTTTCAACGCTGAAATATGTACGTATAAACCATTGAGACCAAAGGGTTTTTCAATTTATTATAAATATCTTATTTAGCTCTTTCCGATTCATTTGAATACCTGTGTTATGGGTCTACGACCATTAGAAATAGTTTAATATTTTCAGCGCGGGACCGTCTTTATACGGCAGAATATGACGTCTGTAGACGTCATATTCTGACGTATAAAGACTGTCCCAGCGCCGAGATAAGTCATAAAACCAAGTGGATAACATTAATTATATAACTAATATACTAAAATTCAATGTTTCAGATTTCAGCCCTGGTTAAATACACACATATTTCTAAAAGGCTGTTGTATTCTTTCACCAAACAAAATATATGACATCTATTAATATAAGCAACACTCATTTTTAAGCATACACATATCTGGTCATGGGCATACATGTATATATGGCAATTGGTTTCAAAGTTATCGCGAGAAGATGAATTTCCGGTCATACCCACCTAATTAGCATAATAATTGATCATTTTTCACATTTTATGCTTGCATTTATATCTGCATCCTTCGCCATGAAAATGTGGGAATAGACACCATATTAATGTGTCTATCATAATTAGTTTTAAAATTATTGCAGAAATCTTGTTTTTGGGCAATGCCTGCCTAATTTGCATAATAATCGATAAAACCGGCAATGGAAACAACACTTTTCATGGGTATTGATAGTTCATAAAAAAACGGTTTCCATGTGGTAACAAAAACTCACCCCCAGTGGTAAATTTAGTCTTTTCGCCACCAGGCTAATAATGTTTCGGGTGGTATATGGCACATTATTACAGGTTATTACAGACTGACATGAGACCGTCCCTGTGTCACGTGACGGCTGTATATTCCCCGGTGGTCGTATACTGTTTCCCGCGGTATATGTCCCATATATTACAGGTTATTACAGACAGACCCGGGTTCTGGACACATGAGACCGTCCCTGTTTTAGGTGACGGCTGTATTCCTCGGGGGTCACACATTGTTTCCCACGGCATATGTTCCATATATTACATGTTGTTACATGCTGACAAGGGTCCTAGAAACATAAGACCGTCCCAGTGTCAGGTGACGGCTGTATGTTCCCTGGGGGTCGTACACCGTTTCCTGTCGCATATATCACATTATTACAGTTTATTACAGTCTGAGCAGGGCTCTGGACACATGAGACCGTCCCTGTGTCAGGTGACGGCTGTATTCCCGGGGGTCATACACTGCTTCCCGCGGCGCACCATGGCAATGACTGTCATCTCCATAATCGGCGTGCACCCCCCCCCCCCCACTCCACCCCAGCAAACACGAGAAGTCGACCCAGTGCTGGATTATTCTTGGGCCAACGTCTAAGCCGTTGGACAAGCGTTAAACCAACACTAGATCAACTCCCCGCGTTTATTGGGCCAGCAAAACAGCGAAAGTGATCCAATGTTGGTTTAATGTTGGGCCAGCGTCTGCGACGCTGGCCCAACATTAAAACAAGAGCATCGGAACAACTTCCCTTATTTGCTGGGAAACAGTATCCAGTCATGTTAACATAGACAACATCCGTACAACGTTGGGCCAACGGCTGTGGTGCTGGTCTAATGTTACCTGGATCCAGATAGCCGTTCTTGCATTCATTAACCATGTAACTGTGAGGAATGAAATGAAATGAATCGAGCTTTAGGCCACTTTTGTGCACATTTAGGCTAAACTGGGCCAGGAGAACCTCCTGAGGATGGTGAGATGATTGAGATGACACTGCCCTCCAGACACAGGATTTGAAATTCAAACCCTGGAGGTCTGAGGCCGGGCACGCTACCTCTCGGTCACGGAGGCTCCCCACAATACTGACTTTTACACGTGGATGGGGAAGACACATTTTTTGTTTCTTTCAAACTGCCGAGACCGGGAACCGAACCCCGAGCTCTGGCGTGAAAGGCAGCGGTGCTGACCACTACTCTAGGGCCCCGCCCATTTTACTGAGAGGAATTCATTCTGATTTTCTCTGACTGTGATGTGTGAGCTGCTGGAGCAATTCTCGCCTCATAGTCAAATAAAACTCCTTGTGTTTTAACCCTTAAAGCGCTGAATATTTTTATATAAACCATGGAGACCAAAGGGTGTTTTTCAATTTAAAATCATCATAAATGGCTTAATTAGCTCTTTCTGATTCTTTTGAACACCTATGTTATGGGTCTACTGTAATTTTAAATAGTTTTACTCTTACAGTGTAGGGATCAACTTTAGACGTCAGAATCTGACGTCTACAGACGTCAGATTCTGACGACTGAAGTCGATCCCTGCGCTGTAAGGATTAAGATAGGCTTACTCCCGGACAATATGCTAAGCACGACTAAAGTCGTTTTAAATCTGTTTTATCGGCTGTTTAAATCACTGTTATTGGGAATAGAATGCATGTTTAAACATCAAGATTTGAAATATTTGGACTGCGTGCAATGACGAACAACAGTAAGTGCTTACTTGAAAAGAAAGCAGCTACCGCTGTTTGCATGTATACGGCGGTCAGTCTGGCAGTACTCGATGACAGAAGACAATCCTACAGCTCAAAGACAAACAGCAGTATACTGTTAATTTCCAAGTGAGCAGTTACTGCTGTTTGCCTTTGTACGGCGTTTAGTATGGCAGTACTCGATGGCAGAAGAGAATCCCGCAGCTCAAAGACAAACAGCAGTAACTGCTTACTTTCCAAGTGAACAGTTACTGTTGTTTGCCTTTGTACGGCGTTAAGTATGGCAGTACTCGATGGCAGAAGAGAATCCTGCAGCTTAAAGACAAACATCAGTAACTGCTTACTTTTCAAGTAAGCAGTTACTGCTGTTTGCCTTTGTATGGTTGACATGATTCTGTCTTGATAATTCTTCCCCTTCTCAAGCTCTGCTTGGGAATACAAACAGCAGTAACTGCTTACTTAAGCAGTTACTGCTGTTTGTATCTGCATGGCGTTTGTGCAACGGCAAACAGCAGTAACTGCTTACATGAAAAGTACGCAGTTACTGCTGGTTGTCTTTGTACAGATGACTTGGCCCCGTCCTTCGGCCCCGTCTTTCCCAAACAGCAGCAACGGCTTTCTTCCAGCAGTCGCTGCTGTTTGTCTTTGCACGGCTCCGTATTGCAGTCCCGTCTTTCCCTGCAAATTCACCGCCGCTTCAACTCTCCTGTTTTTCGACTTAATGAAAAGTGGCAGGTCGGCAGAATATGGAAAAGACTGCCAACAATCTAATGAATATAAAGGATGTCTGGTCTGTAGTCAAAGCAACGCCTTTATTGCTCAATGCGCTGCTAAGCAACCACATCAGTCACTATAGCAACAGCATTAAAGGTATGTATTAACATGCAAACACAAGCAATAATTCCGGGCTTCCTGTTACACTAAAGGAGAAATAGCAGGAAAGAGCGGTAATAGAGAATCCACTTACTGAATTACTGCCAGAAACAGGTATTTAAACAAAAGCAGTGTCTGCAACAGGTGTCAGGAGGACATTATATAAGCAATAACATCGAGTCGACGTTAGAAACACCACAAAGTAGCTATGAGGAGCGATTTAAAGCAGGCAATCTAAATTCTTTACACTCATTTCGCACATCAATTTCCAATGAACGCAGCAAACAAAATACATTGGACCAATGCTGTTTTAATGTTGAGCCAGCATCGCAGACGGTTGGCCAACAATAAACCAGCATTGTTACAATTTATTGTGTTTGCTGGGAATGCACTTCCAAAATAAACGTCTATCTTTTTCTACATGGATGGGAACCATTGTAGATGTGTTGTACATATTACAAGGGCATAATCCAAATTAATCAGCTATAATGTTTATGTTGTAAAATTATATTATCAAATGAACATAATAGAGAAAGATTAATTTAAAAACAGTTTAGCACTGCACATCTTTTTAATATTGTTATGCAGATCACATATTATTCGACACATCCCTTACGCACAATTCACATTAGCAGTGAGTGGTCGCTACAGACGAGACGTGGGCTATGGATCAACACATTCATACTCCTATACACATCATCTTTTAACCCTTCAACTGACAAATTTTTTATTTGAATTTTTACCCATATGAAGTTGTGTCTCGCTGACGCGATCCACAACTTCAAGTGAGTGAAAATTGTTCAGATTTGACAAAATGGAGGTCAGCTCTTTTCAAACCTTGCTGATTGATATCACATTTTAACTTTAACATATTTAAAATGTGGTACTTAATTTGCTAATAAAAAATGAAAACCCGAATATATGCGGCACCGGCGGTTAAAGGGCTAATTTAAATATATGTAGCCGCCATTAATTTGAAATATTGCGCATCCTAATATATGGAGATTATAATTCAATGTGCACGGGGTTTATCTCTCCCACAGCCCTACAAAATAAAAGTAGGAAAATACAATTATTCAGCAAAACAATGAACTGAAAGCAATGTAAACACCCCATTCTGATTGCCCATCCATAATCAAAACACTATCAACACTCGGTGACACGTATTTCCATAGTTATGTCATGCTATGTCACATACAGCTCTTTATGATATTGCTACCATGGTCAGCCAATCAGCCAATCAGCCAGCCAACCAGCCAGTCCACTAGCTCACCAGTCAGACAGCCAGCTCACCACACTGCCAACCAATTAATCAATCAACCAGCCAACAACCAACACGCCAGCCAGCTATTCCATGAGTCAGCCACCCGGTCATCCAAAAAGCCAGTCAGCCAGTCGGTCAAACAGCCCAACAACCAGCTAGCCAGCCAGCTCGTCAGTCAGTCAGTCAGTCAGCGAGCGAGCCATTCAGCCAACTGGCTAGTCAGCCAGGCAGCCAGGCAGCCAGGCTGGCTGGCAGCCAGGCAGCCAGCCAGCCAGCCAGCCAGCCAACCAACCAACAAACAAACAAGCAAATCTGCCAGCCAGCCAGTCATTCAGCCAGCCAGCCAGTCAGCCATCCAGCCCACCAGCCAGTCATCCAGCCAGGCAGCCAGCCATCCAGCCCACCAGCCAGCCATCCAGCCAGTTATTCCGCCATTCAGCCAGTGTATGTTATGTAGCATTGTATTTTATTTACCACCAACTGTTGAGCACAGTAAGGTTTTCCAATCATAACAGTGGATCTAGTGTGAGCGATATTCAGCTCACATAGGCACTTGTCACCTCCAGCCGACCCCCCACCAGGAACCCCCTCCCCCCACGCCAAGAAAACCTCTACAGCAGCTGAAACAGCAGCAAAACACAAAACATTCTCTCAAAGTTGACTCAATGCATTAAGACAACATTTGGCCAACGTCGCGTGTCTTCGTGGTTTAGCATCCACCATCAGAATGTAGATTTCCACATATATTTACTGATGGCGACTATATCGCTACAAAATGCAGAAGCATCTTATAAAATAGCCCTTAAAGGGACATGCCCAGGCTAAAATCATAAAAAAATCAGTGATTTTATTTTGGCTTCCTAAAATTACCATATGATGTAAACATGTCCATAGACTAGAACTGCAAACGTTTTTTTTAATTTTCTGCCGCGCATTCACCAGTTAGGCTAGATATAGAGACGAAATTCACGTATTTCTTATTTTTGACATGGTTGTCAATAATTAGAAATCAGGAATTTCATCTCTATATCTAGCCTAGCTGGTGAATGCGCAGCACAAAAATAAAAAAACTTTTGCAGTTCTAGTCTATGGACATGTTTACATCATATGGTAATTTTGAGAAGCCAAAATAAAATCACTGATTTTTTTATGATTTTAGCCTGGGCATGTCCCTTTAACTCTTACAACGCTGGAATATTTGTTTATAAACCATGGAGACCAATTTTCAATTTGAAGTCATCATAAAGGTCTTAGTTATCTCTTCCCGCTTCATTCAATACCTATGTTATGGGTCTACAGCCATTATAAATATTCTTATTCTTTCAGTGCGGGTAACGACTTTAGACGTCATAATCTGACGTCTAAAGTCGATCACCGTACTGTAAGGGTTAAAACATACATTAAAAATGAAAATTTTGACCCACAATGTTACCACACCCTCAAAATAATAAAATGAGCTTCAAATATCAAATTGTAACATACCCTCAGAATAATAAAATAAGCTTTCAAATGGCAAAATGTTACCACACCCTTAAAATGACAACCTTCTAAACTTTCATATGGCAAAATGTTACCACACCTTCAAAATAATAAAATAAGCTGTTCAAATATCAAAATGTTACAACACCCTCAAAATGAGAACCTTCTGAGCTTTCAAATATTAAATTCCCAACGTGAATCAATATTTGACAAAACGAACTAGGTAAAATGAAATGAATCGGACATTAGGCCACCTTTGTGCACATATAGGCTAAACTGGGCAAGGAGAACCTCCTGAGGATGGTGAGATGAAAACGAACTAGGTAGTCAAAGGATTAACCTTAACACGTGCATTACGCGTAAGATATTCAACTCCCAATTTAAATAACAACTGAATCACGGACGGTGATCGGTAGATATTGCCAAGTCACAGACTGATTCACTCTTCAGGGATCACTGCTCGGTATAAACAATTTACAATTTTTCTTAACTATCAACACGTGACCAGGTGATTCAGTCTCAACCAATCAATGAGCTCAGGACTGACTTTTTTTAAATTTTGTTAAACATATATCGACAAAAAAAGTTTACTTCCACACCAACAAACGATTAAAGTCGATAAGAAAAAGAACCCAGCGCGTCCTAAAATCTATGTATCACCACAATATCATTCTATTTTGTAATTATTATGGTGCGTTATTGAAATATTTGTTTCACTTGTCAATCTAAAAAAATATTCATTCCGGCGATATGAAGAAAAAATGTTTTTTAGTTCGGAGCAAAAACAAATTGTTGTGGGGTGAAAACTCATAGCCCGCCCCCACGTATCATCTGGCCTGCCTGCCCCTTAGACGACTCTTGTACTTAATCCAACAGGTGGCTATCTAAAAAGGTTTGTTTTCTCTTCAAAGTAATCTAAGTGGTGAAATCGTTCAGTGAAATAAAAGTTGCCACGTTCCCCAGGCGGATTGAGGCGGTAAGAGACGTAGACCCAATGCTGGCTTAATGCTGGCCCATCGTCTGTGACGTTGGCCCATCATTGAGCCAGCATTGGGTCAGTGTCTGCTGGGAGATTGAGCAATTTACACTGAGATCTGTTGAATAAACATAGGTAGAAACACGACACTGTCACTAATGTGACTCTCATTGGGGATTCCCCTGACAAATTAACCCTTGTGTTACTAAGGCCGCTCATATACGTTTAAATGCAAATTTCAGACCAAATGAAATAACTCTGAAATTTGTAACACATCTAGTGGTAGATGCTCAGTTAAACAATAATGCATTTTTGCAGATGTCTATATTTCATGAATAACAATTGTTCTCACACTCTATGCTGTGGTTTGCACTACGAGGCGGATATCGGTATCAGCCCATATCGCACTCTTGCTGTAGATTCAGCACAATGTATGGTAGATATGTCATGTACGACTTGATCGTGTGAGAAAATACAAACTTTGTTCATTTTTCGTGCGATATGGGAAAAACAGCACATGGAGACGAAATTCCTGATTTCTAATTATTGACGACCATGTCAAATATAAGAAATACGGCAATTTCGTCTCTATATCTAGCCTAACTGATACGTGCGCAGCACAAAAAATAAAAAAAACTTTTGCAGTTCTAGTCTATGGACATGTTTACATCATATGGTCATATTAAGAAGCCAAAATAAAATCACCGATTTGTTGATGATTTTAGACCTGGGCATGTCCCTTTAAAGGAGGACGCGTGTTTAGGCTGAGCACGTAGCTTTCTGATGTGGAGAGATTCTGTCAATAAATAATGATATGTAAGAACCCCGAGAAATAGCTTCTCAGTCGTGTGTATAAAGTTATTCCGATAAACCATGTGGACGCTAACAGCCAGAGGTCGTATTCTCGAAAAAAATGCGGCAAAATTGCGATTATTTTTTAAATGAAGTTACGATGATTATATTGTAGCCGCAAAAAAATCGCAAATAACTTTTCTCCAAATTAGATCTAAAAAATTCAATACATGTAACGATTCCTAGAAAAAGATGCGATGAAGAAACGTGGATCTTTTTCGTGAATGCGGGTCCAGTAACGATATTCTCAATGCGATTGGCTTAGTTTTTAGGCAAGTGACTGGTCGAGATGTCCATCTTGACCAATCACATGGTTAATATGTAAATCAGCAACATTCAGGACAATGGCCCAGAGCAGTAATTCGTAGTAATCTTTACAACGGTTTTGAAAACGATCTCAGTCAGTCAAAGGATGTTAAATACGTCACTAAAAATTCGGATACAATGCTATTCATCGTCAGTCATTTTACAGGAATAGGAATAATACATTAATTTGTATCATAACCATCATTTTAAGGTCAGTAGTATTTGTTTTGTGTAATTACAATGTTATTTTCATGCTATTCTTGAAAAAAAGTGATCAATTTAGGATTAATATCGCACCGATCCCTGGTTGGTTTTCTTTGCGTGGATGACACAGAATCTATAATAATCATTTTGTTATTTCAGTGACAATGGTTGCTGACTCAGACTTATGACTAATCCAAATGGAGATTCAGCGTGTACGCTCTAATAAAATAATAAAATCTTCTTTAGGATAGAAGTCACTGCTTACACTGAGGTCATTTATAATTATGGTATTCTACCCCTTTTAATGAAAAACTGAAGGACGTGTGATGATTGGCTGGTCCCATTATATGACAGACTGAGTCACTCATCAAATGAATAGAGCGTGCTGTTCACCTACTTATTTATATAACAAATGAATGACGTGCTGTGATCCCGTTATATGACAGATTGAGTCTCTCATTAATTGATCAGTAGTACCTTTCCTATTTTGAAAGTTCTTAGCTGAAAGTCCTTAATCGTTACCGGAAAGCACATTCTCGATTAAAACAGAAAAAAACTCGAACATTCTTTAGAATAACTGGCCCTTTCTTCTTTTTCTAGGGACTGTCTTTAGAATGATCAGCACTTCCCTTATATAAGGACTGGTCTTTGTGGGTACCTGATATTGCCACTGAATACGTGTGCTACTGGACACGCTAATGTCTTAATCTGATCAGTGACTCAGGGATGATGACGAAGGGGGGGGGGGGGGGCATGCTGCATGTAACTATAAAAAGACAAACAACAGTAACTGCTTAATTGACACTTTAAGTGCGGGAACCGACATTAGACGTTAGAATCTGACGTATATGGACGTCAGATTCTGACGTGTAAAGTCGATCCTGCAATGAAAGAATTAAAATATATAATGACCGTAGACCATAAATAACATAGGTATACAAATTAAGCAGACATAGCTAATTAAGACATTTATGATGATTATTTTCTCTTGGTTTATTTACGAATTCTCTGCGCTTTAACCCTTTAACCGCCGCATATATTCGAGTTTTTATTTTTTATTAGCACATTAAATACCACATTTTAAATATGTTAAAGATAAAATATCAACCAGCAAGATTTAAAAAGAGTTGACATTCATTTTGTCGAATCAGGATAATTTTCACTCACTTGAAGTTGTGGATCGCGTCAGCGAGACACAACTTCAAGTGGGTGAAAATTAAAATTGAATAATTTGGCGGTTAAAGGGTTAAGGGCTATCAGCAGATAAGCAGTTACCGTTGTTTGACTTTGAGTCATAATGACGTATAAATAGTATAAATGTCCCAGGTACGGCATGCAAGAGCCTTACTCCCTCCCACCAACAAGATATAATCAACTCAACCATTTCTAATGACGAGTTTTTAGGCCAAAATTTGACTTAGAGCCGTAGGTTGACCGTAAGTCCGTCCGCCTGTCTGCCTCTAATAGGGCCATAACTTGTTACTGAGTCGCTATTCCCCAACTGACTGACATAGATCTAAGATACGTGATTGGTCTAGATAACCATATCGACCAATCACACGTCTGCGAGCTGTGTCAGCCGCGTTGTGAACAGCGAGCCTATATGTACACCAAACTCTCGTTAAAACTATAAACCACTCTATGTATGTGTCTGGTTTTAGTTGTACTCCAGTTGCCTCTATCTCTGTCATCAGCGTGGTGCTTTCTGGATACAGATGTGTCCCGCTTTTCGTACACAGTGGCCTACTCCTTTAAAATGAAATCCTGAGAGTATGAAGTATGAGCTCTGAACTTTACACCGCATGTGTTTTTCAGCGATATAGCTCGTAAAAATGCGAACAATGCAAAACATAAGGTCACGCCTCTTCGTCAAATTTGTCAAAGACATTTAAAAATTACTTTGAAGCCGCCAATTTTGTTCACATATTTTGAGATTTAACTCGCGTGTTGCGAACGGGTTAAAAACGGCCGTTATTGCCCCTTTTCAGACAAAGATTTAAATTGAAAATTTCTCTTATATTCTCTGTCGAGAATAGCTGTTATTTTAAATGATTGGTTCTGCGCTATACTAAAGTGAAAATGTGCAAAGTTATACTTAATTTTGCTCTCGGTACACTGTTTTTTTTCTAATAACATGTAATACTTTTATGATTTACACTATGCTGGACGAAAACTAAATCCTTATTAAGTTTAATATCATTAAATCCTCCAAATGTCAACGATAATGTGTATATGTGGAAGGTCATCAACCAGTGTGTGATGAAGGTCATTCGAAATTTATCTGCTCAGGCTACTTTCTGTCTTTCTCATATTAAGCACAATAAGGTCAGAATGATGGAGGTTGACATTCAGTCCTTTACCTCTTGACCCTTTACCTGCTAGACCTCTATATATGGTCTCAAACATGTTTTGATTAAACGGTATACTGATATTGATAAGGTAGTTTTATGGTTCACTCGTGTCATCAGAGTCTCTCTCTCACTGATAACTCAGTGAAGTTTTGTGGTGGAAACTCAAAAATGGAATGATTTAACTTTGAGAATATCTATTGAAAATACACAAAATTATTTGATCATTTTTTGTTATTGATAGAGACATTTTTCGTCATTTAAATCTCGAAATTGCGAAAGGACGAAAAATGTAAATTTCATCCATTTATAAAGAATAGTAATACAGACATTTATCGCTATTTGAAGCTGGAAATTGCGTTCACAGGTCATAGCTAAGCTGAGCTGACAGCATGAGAACTTTTGTGCAATAGAAATATCTATTGCATATCTATCGACTGCAGGGAAACGGTCAACCCTAACAACGCTGAAAATATGGAGACAAAAGGTGTTTTTTTCAATTTGAAATCGTCATAATAATTATTGTCTTAGTTAGCTCTTTCCGCTTCATATGAATACCTACACCTATGTTATGGGTCTACGGTTGTTATAATTTTGTTTATTTTGTCAGCGCCGGGATCACTTTTGACGTCAGATTCCTCACGTCAAAAGTTGATCGCCGCACTGTATATTTTTTTCAAAGAAAACCTTCTTATTATGATGGATCATACTATCATTTATCCAATTGTATTTAAAATATGCCACGTGGTCAATAAATATGACGAAATGACGAAAACTGCTGTGTTTATATGATATCGTATTTTGCGATAAATATATAAGAGACGACACAATCAGGCAAAAATCATCATTTTTATTTTGGCTTCTTCATATGTCCACAATATGTCAACATGACCATAAACTGGAATTGCGTAAGATTTTTTAAATTTTGTGTTGCGCATTTACCAGTTAAATATGTCGGAAATGCATGTCTAAAATAAGAAACATAGAGAAAACTGATAAACGGGGTTTTCGGTACACTTTCTACGTTGCAACAGCAATCCAAAAAATAAAAGATTTCTATTCTCTTGGCATGTTCACATATTATAAATATCCTAAGAAGCCAAAATAAAAAAATGGTTATTTTTTATTTTGGCCTGATTGTGTCGCTTTAACATTTTCTTGTTCTGATTTTATCATCATCGATATATTGTTTATCTTACGTGGGATATTAGATTGATATTTCAGCTATTTGTTGAGGCCGGAGTCTGTGAGAGAAGCCTGCAGACTAAAGATCAAAGGAGAGGTGTCACCTTGCCGCCAACCCTGACAGACATGTAATTACAACGAACACCTCAGATATGAAATATTCATATCAACACTCGCCAGGCATTGGGCTGATCTTGTCCCATTTTTGGCACACCATCTGCGAGTCTGGGGAGCGTTGGAGAAACGTTGGGTGGACAATTTGTCTTGGGTGGCTTATGTGGTAGGCCTATATTGCTTTACGTCGCTTTCTGCACATTATTGTATCAATACCCTTACAGAATGAAATCCGTTCTCAACAAACATGACGACGCTGGTCTAATATTAAAACAACATCGGGTCAATGTTCTCTATTTGCTGGGCAGTGTGTACCATACCAAACTCTTATCAAATAACTTTAATATTGCTCTTTATAACATGTATATAGTCAGATACACATAAAACTCAGTCACCAGAGTGAATGAATTTTGCGGATTTCTCGGTCAATTCAGAACCAGTTTTCTTGATATATTGCAGACACTTCTCTAGCCATGGGGCGACTACACTGAAAATTTCGACCTGAAAAGCTAGACCATTTGACATTTGACGAAATTCTGAGAAGAAGCTAATGGGTTTATGGGGGGCGACATTTTTATTTATTTATTCCATGTTAAATTGACTAACTTTCAAAGTATACAACATTTTTCAATGTAATTGTCGGGGTAGTCGCCACAATGACTAGAAAATAATACTTGTAAAGTTTCATGAGAATCGGTTGGGAATTGACTGAGAAATTGGTGAAAATTATTCACCACGGTTAATGTGAATCTGACTATAAGGCATGTTACTATAATCATCTCTACATACTTCAGGTCTTTGAACAGTTTGGAGCACTGCATGTGTAATGTACCATCGCAGCGGCAGAGGCAGTTGTTTCCACACTACGTAGAGATAAAATGAGACATTGGGCTAATGTTATTTTAATGTTGGGCGCAAAAGGTGTACCAACATTGAATCAACTTTGGGTCAACTTTAACAGTGCAAAGCAGAGCAGCCTATATATGCACAACCCCTAAAGTGCTGAAATATTTTTGTATAAACTATGAAAACAAAAGGGTTTTTTCAGTTTGAAATCATCATAAATGTCTTAGTTAGCTCTTTCTGCTTCATTTGGATACCTATGTCATGGGTTACAGCCATTATAAATGTTTTACTCTTTCAGTGTCTTCTGACGTTAGAATCTGAAAAAGGTTAACGTGTGTGAGGATTTTAAAAAACTTTTCAGTATATTGTTGACCCTTTAACCACCGGTGCCGCATATATTCGGGTTTTAATTTTTTTATTAAGTACCAAAATTTAAATATGTTAAAGATAAAATGTGAAATCAACCAGCAAGATTTGAAAAAAGTCGACCTCCATTTCGTCCAATCTGAATAATTTTTACTCACTTGAAGTTGTGGATCGCGTCAGCGAGACACAACTTCAAGTGGGTGAAAATTCAAATTGAATAAT
Source organism: Flabesymbios commensalis (assembly GCA_964017125.1). Taxonomy (NCBI): domain Eukaryota; kingdom Metazoa; phylum Annelida; class Polychaeta; order Terebellida; family Flabelligeridae; genus Flabesymbios; species Flabesymbios commensalis. The sequence continues at coordinate 9,715,770 of OZ024914.1, read as the reverse complement.
TTAGCGGTTAAAGGGTTAAAACTGTTTGATGGGAAATTTCGCTGTATAAGTCTTTATGAAACCAAGTCATTTTTTGCAGGGATACGAAATGAATGCTTGAGGCATCATAGGGTTTAGAGGGTTAATCACGCGCATGCACGCGATGTACACACTTCCTGAATGGCACATACCCCCATGCATACACAGTGCAGATCCCGTGATCCTATACATTATTGATCTACCTGATTGATTGATTGATCGATCACCAGTATGGATCAGTGTAATATTAGGCATGATCACGTGATATAGCTATGTCCACTCCTACGCTCAGATATTACCCCTTCAGCCTCCAGAGGGGTGATAAAGTGAACTTTATCATGTTTATAGATCTATGACCATTATCAATAGCTTAACCCTTTCAGCTCAAAGGCTATCTTTTGGTGTCCATTATGTTTAGATTTGTTTAATTTAATCGTAATTTGTTTGGGTATTTTTTTTTAAATCTGTTTCAACTGGACTTATAATTTCATGCTTTCGTCACATAAATTGCTTTATATCTGTGCTTCGTGCCTCATTGATGCCAGGGTTCAATAAACTTTTTGACTCGACTTGACTTTGACAGAGATCTCCACGCTGTGTAAAAGATTTTACCATATTTCATGTCATATCAATACAATATCTGACGTCAAAATTCGGTTCCAGAACTGAAACGGTTAATTATTTATAATGAAAACAATGTTATGGATGTTGGAGATTTTCACCCACTTGAGGTTGTGCATCGCGACAGCGAGACACAACCTTACGTGGGTAAAACATTCACTGCTTAAGGATAGCGCTCGCAGATTTAGGCGAAGCTGAAAGAGCTGATAAAACAATAGATGATTTTTTTTCAAATGGCATAGCGCTTTTGCAGTGGGTTTCATTAAGTATGAAAAAAACAGAGAAGTAAAATAAAAACTACTGTAGATAAATATACTTGTATTAAAGTCTCACCCTGTATACAGATCATCTGTTTTGAATATAATATGATATAATAATTATTACAAACAAACAGGTCACTTATTAGTAAAGAGTATCGAGAGACAATAATAATGTGTGTTGTTCACGTATTATTAGTTCAATATAAGTTGTGAATAAATAATACCAAATTTCGGCTCGAAATTATTAATTTCCAGTGTGAAAGAACTTTGTAAATGAAATAAAATTATTAGGCCAGCTTTGTGCACATGCAGGCTAAACTGGGCCAGGAGAACTCCTGAGGATGGTGAGGTGACACTGCCCTTCAGACACATAATTCGAAATTCGTGCCCTGGTGGTCTGAGGCCGAGCACGCTACCTCTCGGTCACGGAGGCTCCTCACAATATTTAATCTTTACTATCTCTGTAGCGATCTCCTCATCTGGATGAATACAGTTTGTATTGGTATGCATTGTCAGACTATTGATTTAGATTGACTGATCTTAGGCTGGCATGCGGCCACTATGAGGTTTTGACACGGGATATCACATTTTGTTCAGTGGTTTTCACTGCAAGACGTTTATTGGTATCAGCCCACATCGCCCTCTTGCTGCTGTTGGAACCGCAATATATGGCAGATATGTCATGTGTGACTTGATCGTGCAGGTGAGAAAATACAAAGTCTTATGCTGATTTTTGACTACAGTAGTGTTTCTGTGTTTTAGCACCAAGATCACTAATGTCGACTACAAAAGTGTTTCAGTGTTTTATCACCAAGATCACTGATGTCGACTACAGTAGTGTTTCTGTGTTTTAACACCGAGATCACTGATGCTGACTACAATAGTGTTTCTGTGTTTTAACACCAAGATCACTGATGTCGACTACAGTAGTGTTTCTGTGTTTTAACACCGAGATCACTGATGCTGACTACAATAGTGTTTCTGTGTTTTAACACCAAGATCACTGATGTCGACTACAGTAGTGTTTCTGTGTTTTAACACCGAGATCACTGATGCTGACTACAATAGTGTTTCTGTGTTTTAACCCCAAGATCACTGATGTCGACTACAGTAGTGTTTCTGTGTTTTAACACCGAGATCACTGATGCTGACTACAATAGTGTTTCTGTGTTTTAACACCAAGATCACTGATGTCGACTACAGTAGTGTTTCTATGTTTTAACACCAAGATCACTGATGTCGACAACAGTAGTGTCTCTGTGTTTTAACACCAAGATCTCTGATGTCGACTACAGTAGTGTTTCTGTGTTTTAACACTAAGATCACTGATGCTGACTACAATAGTGTTTCTGTGTTTTAACACCAAGATCACTGATGTCGACTACAGTAGTGTTTCTATGTTTTAACACCAAGATCACTGATGTCGACAACAGTAGTGTCTCTGTGTTTTAACACCAAGATCACTGATGTCGACTACAGTAGTGTTTCTGTGTTTTAACACCAAGATCACTGATGTCGACTACAGTAGTGTTTCAGTGTTTTAACACAAGATCACTGATGTCGACTACAGTAATGTTTCTGTGTTTTAACACCAAGATCACTGATGTCGACTACAGTAGTGTTTATATGTTTTAACACCAAGATCACTGATGTCGACAACAGTAGTGTTTCTGTTTTTTAACACCAAGATCACTGATGTCGACTACAGTAGTGTTTATATGTTTTAACACCAAGATCACTGATGTCGACTACAGTAGTGTTTCTGTGTGTTTTAACTTGTAGCGTCATTTATATATTGCTGTCGCTTTGTTACCAGTAGAATCACTATCATCGCTCTGGTACTCATTGTCGCCCTGGTACTTGTAGCGTCATTGTCGCCCTGGTACTTGTAGCGTCATTGTCGCCCCCCGGGTCTTATAACGTCATTGTTGATGTTACTGAGTAAAAGAGCTCTCAGTGGTGCATTATGTTCGACCAAGCGTGTAACCTGTTCACAGAAAGACCTGCTGAAGCCAAGCTTGAGTGCGGAGGCGGTGCGAGAGAGGGAGGGGGGGGGGGTTAGATGTGGCTGCATCAATCCTGATCTGACCCATAGAGCACTGATGGCGACATTAGAAGCAAATATGTGTTTTTAATGGCACCAGCATAACGAGTTGTTAAAAATAACATATGCCTTTAATCTTGAAAGTTAATTTAAACGCTGATATATTCTGCGACCCAAATTTCACAAATCCCATAAATTTTCATTCACTTGAAGTTGTGTATCGCGGTAGCGAGACACAACTTCGAGTGATGGAAAATTTAAATTAAATCGCTCTATGGATATAATATTACGTCTAACCACGTCATATTCTGACGACTAAAGTCGATTCCCGCACTGTAAGAATAAAAATATTTATAATGGCCGTAGACCCGTAACATAGGTATTCAAATGAAGCGGAAAAAGCTAACTTAGACATTTATGATGATTTCAAATAGGAAAACAACTTTGATCTCCATGGTTTATATAAAATTATTTTAGCACTTTACGGGTTAATCCATAATAAAGAGGATCCCCGCGCAGTCATCTGGTGATCCAGGGAGGGCGGTGTAATGTACATAGTGCGTCAACACGTGTGGTGACGGTAACACTAAAGGTAAACAACCAGCCCTGACTCCCTGAGCAAACAACCCAACCAATACACGGGACAGCACCATCATCCACTGGACTATAGTGATATGGTCCTGAACAAAGTGAATACAGTTACTACCTCTGGCAAAATGTTTCTTCCCCGCTCTCGTAAAATGTTTCTTTCCCGCTCGTAAAGATTCAATATTTTGGGGAGCCTCCGTGATCAAGAGGTAGCGTGCGCGACCTCAGACCGCCAATACTCGTATTTCGAATCCTGTGTCTGGATGGCGGTGTCATCTCATTCATGTCAACATCCTCAGAGGGTTCCCCTGGCCCAGTTTAGCCTATATGTGCACAAAAGTGGCCTAAGACCGCATTCATTTCTTTTCCACTGGACTACAGCTAAAGCTATGGTCCTGAACAAAGTGAAAATACAGTTACTACCTTTTAGACTACAGAACTAAGCTGCTCTGCAAAACGCTTTGCAGGACAGTATGGACCTAAGCGAGGTGATAAAATAGTTACTATATAGCTTTTGATTTTTCAGGGCAGTATCCCCAGTATGCGCAAAACATTTGTATAACATTTGTACAATGTTGGACCAACGTCGAAGACGTTGGGCCGACGTTGTGCAAATGCTATACACTTTTTTTGTGCTTACTGGGTTATATATGGCCTTTCCTGACATTTCACCAGTGGCGAATCTCTGTACCTTGATGACTTCTAAAGCAAAAAAAAATATATCTAAAGCAAGAAAATATCACAATAAGCAATCACTTTATATCAATTCTTTCTCGGTTCAATTCAATATAACTCAGTACATTTTAATTAAAATCCGGTCACTTCAATACAATTTAATTCAATAGTAACTCGACTACTCATGGGATCCTAAATAAGATTTATTGAAAGAGATCATATACCATTCCTAAACACATTTTTATAATATCCAATCACTTTACTATGATTTTAGTTTAATTCATTTCAATTAAACCCACCTTAACACTAATTGGGCTCTCATATTTCAAATTCATTCCATTTAGTGCAAATTAACCTTTTATAGATCGAAATTCCATCAACATCGATCAAAATTGCCAACATATTGGTATTTTGACACCTTAAATATACAAGGGTAGGGACTCAACTTGACGTCAGATTCTGACGTCTGAAGTAGATCCCAGCGCTGAAAAGGTGAAATGTAAACGATTGATACATAGTTTACATTTTAAGATATCCATAGCTCAATCAGATGGGATTAGTCACAATTTGTCAAGGTTTTTTTTCAACTCGGATATTCCCTAACCACAATTGGATTTATCAAGCCCATTGTGAGAATGCACAGTGTCAAGATATAGATATAATGATATTGTAATTTAAAAGTTTTATAAGACTATTATATTGTTATAATCTAGTTGAACTTTTATATCACGAGCCTGAACCTCACGTCACGTACTTGACCTTTCCATCTCTGGTTTCAATTTATACAACACACCTGACCTTTAGGGCCTATATACTACGTACCTGACTTTAAGGGCACATATAACACACACCTGACCTTCAGAGCCTATATAACACGTATACCTGACCTTTAAAGCCTATATAATACGCACCTGATCTTTAGGTTCTATATAACACGCACCTGACCTTCGTGACCTATATAACACGCACCTGGCTTCTATGGCCTATAAAACACGTACCTGACCTATAAGGCCTATAACAACATCTAAATTTGCCTAACATTTATGATCGTAGGTAGCGTACACTCTTAATCTTTACCTTGCTCAGAAAACACAAGACATTGGCCTGATGCTGGTTTGATGTTGGGCCAGCATCGCAGACGGTGGGTGAACATTAAACCAGGATCGGTTCAACGTTTCGAGCTTACTGAAAGGTTATTTCACATTTATACCAATCTTTCCCATCTGTATCATTTAATTTAATTATTTGGCTTGATCCTTATAAATCACGTATATTTACTACTTTAAGATATACATTAATAGTGTAGGTCTATGCAAGGGATGGCACCAGAGATGTTCAACACCCTATACGTTCGACATCCATACAAATATAGAACGTCCTTGATACAACTATGCATTGTGTAAAAAGTATGTTAGATGAGAGTTTGTTAGATTGAAAGTATGTGAGATAAAAGTATGTCAGATAAAAGTATGGCAATAAACGTTTGTTTAAAAGTATGTTAGATAAAAATAAGTCAGATGAAAAATAAATGGTAAAAACGTATATATAAAAATATGTAACAAATTAATTTAAGATCGTCAAGGTAAATTAAATACAAATATGTGCTATATATACGCACGTTGCTAATACATGTAATCCTGAACAATATTGAAATGACCTTTTATGACAAGTGTTTCTTCGACTTGACTTGTATATCATGCATTTGGCCTTTACATCAGGTAAATAGAATCAATGCACTTCCCATATCTGGATCACTTTACTAGACTAATTGTTCTGCCAGATAAAGACAAACAACAGTAACTGCTTAGTTGAAAAGTAAGCAGTTCAAGTAGGCAGTTACTGCCTTTGTATTAAATGTGTGGGCCAAAGAAAACAGCAGTAGCTGTTACTTGAAATAGTAAGCAGTTACTATGTTTGCACTCTCTTGTCATTCAAAGGCAAACAGCAGTAACTGAACGGTATGCAGTTACTGCTGTTTGCCTTTGTAGTGAAAGTGTGGGCCAAAGGCAAACAGTAGTAACTGCTCACTTGAAACAGGCACAGTTGATAACAAGTCTGTAATTTCTGTCATTCACTGAAAGAGTGGAATATTTATAACGACCGTAGACCCATAACATAGGTATACAAATGAAGCTAAGAGCTAATGAAGTTAACTAAGATATTTATGACGATTTCAAAAGGAAATAAACCCCCTTGACTCCATGGCTTAGGCCCTTACAAAAATATGTCAGCGTTTCAATGGTTTAAAGCGCGCCCTTGTTTGATCACTGACTGGTGTATTACACATAATCACTAATAATATATATTGTGGATGTTTATATGTTACATAACTTGTCTGTTTAAATTGATTAAGTTAATAATAATTTGAGATGTTAAGGGCAGAAAGTGCTATTGATATTATTATCCTAGCTCTCAGAAGGTCACGGCTCCCGTCAAATATTGATATTTTTCAGTAACATGTCGCTGTCAGTGAACTCTCAGTGCTGGCCGGGTGAATGGTGACTGTGGCAGTGACAATGGAGGCGGCCAGGGGTGGGCCCACCATAAAACAACCTCTTTGTTTACATCTAATGCCGCTCCATTAGCCACCAGGCTATTATGACGGCACATTACCAGTAAAACAAATCCCGCGATCAATGCTGGTTTAATGTTAGCCCAGCATCGCAGACAGTGGGCCAACTTTAAACCAGCATTGGGTTACGATCTTGTATTTTCTTGTAATGCCATTAAAACAAAGCCACGCGACCAATGTTGTTTTAATGTTGAGCCAACGTAGTAGACAGTGGGCCAACATTAAAACAACAATATTTTTTCAGTTACCTGGAATGCTGTTATCAGATTATGACGCCAGCAAACACGAAGCACAATGCTGGCCTAATGTTGGGCCAGTGTTGTAGACGGCGGGCCAACATTGAAACAACATTTTTATGTTATAATGACGACTCTATGTCAGCAAACACAAAACACTCGGAACAATACTGGCCTAATGTTGGGCCACTGTTGTACACGATGGCTAGACATTTACCCAGCATTGTGTACGTGTTTGCGGGGGGGGGGGCACAGGTAACAGGAGGACTGAGTAAAATTAGAAGTCGCCATGTCACACTTTACCAGATAAACTCTACAGACAAACAAAACACACCACTACATTATTTTCTTTGTCGACCACTACATTCTAAGCCGGGAATGGAGAGTTATTTTTGATCAAGTACAGACCAATTATAATGATAGGCATATGGTGCTATAATCAGTCAGGTGTGACCGAGCTGTTGATTATCAGGGATCCTCATTATAGTCGGATGTGTTTTAAGTTAGTTAAAACCCGAGGAGCTCTACATTCTTAGCTGTGAAAAAGCTTCTTCAAAGCTAAGAATGTAGAGCTCCTCGGGCTTAATCCTATACGGAACGAATGGCATCCGTTGGTATTCGTCATTGTTCTTGTATCTTACCAAAAACTTGATCTGACATACTTTTATCTGTTTATGTAGGCCTATATATTTTTTTTGCAGTGTTGAGTGATGACTAAGTTTCCAGAATAAAAGTCCCAATGGTTTCTAAGCGTGAATGGCCTGTATAGGGAAAAGAGCATCCTAAAAAGCATCTAATTATTAATTTAAATGATTTACATGTAGTATTTTGGTGGCTTTTAAGTCGTATGCAAACCAATAATTAAACCAGTAATAGTGTGGTGCAAAACAGAGTATCTATAATTATTTTACAAGTGCTCATAATACTGTATGTGATGTCTTCTATTACGCCACTAAATGTGTACAAAAATACCCCCATTTCCCCACAGATAAACAATCACCGGTATTAATCTATCGTTTCCATGACAACAATTTCATGTATAATTGATTGCCATAGATACTCTGTGGGAGCAATCTAGGTTAATGAGGTTAAGTTGTAGTAAGCGGCAGAGACGCCGCATGTGTTAAGGGTAGCCGGGGTGAAGGATGCATTAAGGGGGCCACCATTCAATTTACAGGGGGGGAGGTCCAGGAGTTTTTGTCCCAGACAAAATATTTATTTCAAGCCGGCTCGGCGTCACGCTGAATATTTTAAATTTTCTTCCATGTTTTTTTGCCATAGAATTGAAATAAATAATTGATTTTATGCAGAGTATGTCCGAAATTATTGATTTAAAAAATACTCCACCACTCCCCCCCCCCCCACCCTCTGGAGAGAGATTAAATGGTGGCCCCCTGGAACTCTTAAAGAAGGTGATCGCGTCTAAAATCGTTTTCAGCCTTTTAACCCCTAAAGCGCTCGAATATTTTTGTATTAAACATGGAGATCAAAGGGTTTTTTCAATTTTAAATCATCATAAATGGCTTATAGTTAGCTCCTTCTGCTTAATTTTAATACCTATGATATATATATGGGTCTACAGCAATTTTCACATTTTCACTGTCTCCCCCGCCGCTCACAACGAGGGTCGCTGATGTTGAGTGAGACGGCCATTATAAATATGTCACTCTTTCAGTGCGGGGATCGACCTTTGAAACATTTTGATATAATATATGAATATCAAAGGGTTTTTTCAATTTGAAATCACCATAAATGTGTTAGTTAGTGTTAATTCATTTGAATACCTATGTTATGTGTCTACGGCCATTATAAATAGCTTAGTCTTTCAGTAAGGATATCGACTATTCATTCATTCATTCATTCATTCATTCATTCATTCATTCATTCATTCATTCATTCATTCATTCATTTATTCATTCATTCATTCATTCATTCGTTTATTCGTTCGTTCATTCATTCATTCATTTATTCGTTCATCCATCCATTCTTTCATTCAATCATCATACAATCATTTTATCCATCCCTTCATTCATTTATTCATTCATTGACCCATCCAATCATTTCATTCATTCATTCGCCTAGCTTCCTTCATCAGACTGTTTTTGCTTACGCTGCATTTTGCCCAATTTACTCTATTCACATACCAGTTATGACACACATTCCACTTTCATGTATGCCACAGGGCTCTCCGTGACTCACACAAGGTATTGGCCCGATGCTAGTTTTATGTGGGGCAACCGTCTACGAAGCAGACCCAGCATCAAACCAACATTGGGTCAACGTGATGTGTATACTGCCTAGCTGTATACCCAGCATTCACCCAATGCTGTTCCAATGCTGGCCCACCGTTTTCGACGCTGGCCCAACATTTAAACAGCATTGCGTGCAATCCGCCTAGGTCTATTGCTCCCAGCAGGGTATTTACATGGTGCCAAAGTAGCTTCCACTGAATATAGGATATTTCCAGAAAGGTCAGGGTATAATGCAGGCCTTCCACCTGTCCAAAACGCCATTCGTGTTGGCCTTTACCATATAATGCAATGAATGGCTATTCGAACCAAGTTACTTTGAGCAATTTCGTAAAGCAACAATAATTATTGTCTTTATGTCCTTATAAACGTTATCTTCACACCTAGATCAATCTAGACTAAGTTTGTTGGGCCGCACACATTTATTTTTGTACATGTATTCAGTGTGACTTGTAGGCCATTTTTGGCTAGGCATTGTACTGTGCATTTCACTAAAATCAATAAACATATAAACTTCTCTGTATTGGAGAGCCCCTCGATTAGCCCTCCTTGCTACTCTGGTAATCCATAGCTTGCAAAATAAATATGTTTATATATAATCAATAAACATATATAACATTAGTAATCCATGTTTTACTAATGTAGTCACCTACTCATGACACGATGTGTTTTATATGCTATATATGCAGTAGTTATTTTAATATCTGTTCAGCTATAGCTACGTCGTATAATTTAAATAAATGAACACCCGACTTTAATGCATATTTGGATGACGAAAGGTGCTTTGAAGTGACATGACCACGCTAAAATCATGAAAAAATCGGTGATTTTATTTTGGCTTCTTAATATGATGTAAACATGTCCATATACTAGAACTGCAATTTTTTTTCTACTGTGAATTCACCAGTTAGGCTAGATATAGAGACGAAGTTCCCGTATTTTCTATTTTTGACATGGTTGTCAACAATTAGAAATCAGGAATTTCGTCTCCATATTTAGCCTTACTAATAAATGCGCAGCACAAAAATTTAAAAAAATTGCAGTTCTAGTCTATGGACATCATATGGTCATATTAAGAAAACGAAATAAAATCTGGACATTCCAGCGTTCCAGTCAAAGGCTACATTGAAATATCGATTCAACCTGTCTACTTTACACTTCTACTCTTAACATTGTCCAGAGGGCTATATTTCTTTGGCAATTTTTTGCCAATTTTCTCAAACAATAGGTATATTTACCAGCTCGACCAACCTCAAATAACGATTGGCGAGAAAAACAAAGTCGAATAAAAATTAAAATGTGTATAATTATGTAGGCTGAACCCCGATAGGTTTCTTAAAATTGCGCACAAATATTTAACTTTGAATATTCGAATTTCGAATCCTGTGTCTGGAGGGCAGTGCCACCTCATTCATCTCACCATCCTCAGGAGGTTCTCCTGGCCCAGCTCAGCCTACAAGTACACGAAGGTGGCCTAAAACCCCATTCATTTTATTTTTATTTTCATTTCACTTTGTTGTTCTCGCCAATCGTTATTAAATCTTCCTCTGTATACAGCTATACGTGACGTATACATTAGACGTATTACGCATTGCGCTGCCCACAGGTAACGCGTCCAGATGAGGCATTACGCTGTCCACGCGTTACGCGTTCAGATGACGCATTACGCTGCCCGGTACGTCACGTACAGCAGTCAACCCTTAGTAATTCCTGCACGTTAAACCTGTATTTTCTGTCTCAGTGCGCTCAGTGAGCTCGTGCTAGTTATGTCTCGACCACACCTCTGTTATGGTTTCTGGACGGACGGGTCCGCCGTGGCTAATACAACGCGAAACAATGCCGTACCAATGCTGGGCCACCGTCAATGACGCTGGCCCAGCATTGAGCTGACATCGGGCCGTCAATTGGCTGTACGCTGTTAATGTTTCCCAGTTCTGCGCTGGTCATTAAATATTAAAATCCACTTTCAGGGAGAATTGTTTCCTGGTACAGTGGTCCATACTGCTCTGAGAAGTCAAACAGCAGTAGCTGCTCACGTAAAAAGTAAGCAGTTACTGCTGTCTGGTGAGGTACATTTTTAAAAGCAAACAGCAGTATCTGCTTACTTGTACAGTGAGCAGTACTGCTGTTTTCCTTTTCAAGACTAACAGCAGTAACTACTGACTTTAACACTTAAAGCACTGGAATATTTTTATATAAATCAAAAGACCAAAGGGTTTTTTTCAATTTGAAATCATCATAAACGTCTTAGTCATTTCTTTCCGCTTCATTTGAATACCTATGTTATGGGTCTACGGCCATAAATTCGCATCAAAGTATCCTTCATTTATTATTATATTCCTCAAAAAGGTGTATAAATAATAATATGTTAGGGCTAAAAAAGATATATTCTGTATTTCTTCCCTTCAAGCTTGTGATTTTACCATTCTTGTTGCGTGCTCACTTTTCGTTTCGATGTTGAGTCTTTATGAAAGGCATTTCGTGCTGGCGAACTTCATTTTCCTCAGATGCGTTTTTCTTGCCACACCCACCCCATCCCCACCTTCTACACAATACACAAATATAGATAACTATAGATGCGAATAGCAGACGACAAATTGAATGACCTTAGTTCTCAATGACAACAAGCCGTCATGACTATATGTGGAATTACATCGTAAACAATATCTTCTCAATGATACCCGAAACAAGCCTAGCATTATAAAAGAATACTGAAAAACACAACTTTAAAACCTTAATATTATGTGGATTTAAAAATAATATCCAAGCCTAATTCACCCCGAACGTACGTCACTGGCGGATGAGTTTGACAGGCTAACGGCATTGTTTTACTGATGGATCAGTGCGCGCCTGCCGGGGGGGGGGGAGCAGCTTGTGTAAGTGCGCGAACGGCACTGCGCTAGGAGTGAACAAGTGAATGGCATTGTGTACGTTTGGTTTGTTTGCAATTTCAAACCTACGCCACATCAGAATATCGTGACAACAGATTTTAAATTCATGTAACTTTAAACGTCAGTGACTGTTTATGCACCGGGTAAAGTTTGACTTTTTGACAACTGTAAATAACCGTTAAATCGCTGAAATATTATTGTATAAAACATGGAGACCCAAGTGGCTTTTTTGTCAATTTAAAATCATCATAAATGTCTTAGTTAGCTTTCCGCTCCATTTAAATACTTATGCTATGGGTCTACGGCCATTACAAATATTTTAATTCTTACAGTGCGGGGTTCGACATTAGGCGTCAGAATTTGACGTCTACATACTGTATATCTGGTAATTTTCGCGTGTTTAAATTTTCGCGAATTTCTAATTTTGGGACTTTTCACTAAGTATAGGCTAAACTGGGCCAGGAGAACCTCCTGAGGATGGTGAGATGATTGAGATGACACTGTCCTCCAGACACAGGATTCGAAATTCGAGCCCTGGTGGTCTGAGGCCGAGCACGCTACCTCTCGGTCACGGAGGCTCCCCACAATACTAACTTTCACACGTGGATGGGGAAGAAACAATTGTTTCTTTCAAACCGCCGAGACCGGGAACCGAACCCCGGACTCTGGCGTGAAAGGCAGCGGTGCTAACCACTACCCTAGGGCCCCTGCCCTTTCCTTTTAGTAGCGCCATTATAATAATAATTTTTGCGGGATTCCTGAATTCGCGAATTGTCCTCCTCGCGAGAATTATAACCTCGCGAATATTACCAGATCTACAGTATGTCGGATTCTGCGCTGTAGGGGTTAAAGATTCAGAATATCCATATTAAAATGCATGGATGGCATGTACCCATTGTGCTATAGGACAATATAAGCATAGATTCAGCCAGAGTCGGCCCTACATGTACGACTTCCGTGGTCTGCCGCTTAATCAACCCTAAACAATGACGTGCAAAGGCTAACAACAGTAACTGCTTACTTGAAAAGCAAGCAGTTACTGCTGTTTGCTTCGCACGAAATACATTTGATTCAAAGCAAATAAGAGTATCTGTTTACTTATAAAACGAGCAGTTACTTCTCTTTGCTTTTCCACAAAAGGCCTTTCAATAAAGGCAAACAATGACAACTGCTTACTCAACTCTTTGAGCGCCGGTCCTGAGTAAATTTGGTTTTTCATTTTGCAATAACACATTGAGTACCAGCTATTACACAATGCTAAAGATAAAACGTGACATCCATCAGCAATATATGAAAATAGTTTACCTCCATTTTGTCAAATATGAATAATTTTCACTTGAAGTTGTGGATCGCGTCAGCAAGACAAAAACTTAAAGTGGGTGAAAATTACAATTAAATCACTTGGCAGTTAAAGAGTTAACCCTTTAAACGCTGCCATATTTTTTCTACAAACCTTGAGACCTAAGGGGTTTTTTTCAATTTATTTTCATCACAAATGTCTTAGTCAACTCTTCCATATTCATTTGAATACCTATGTTATGGGTCTAAGGCCGTTATAAATATTTTACTCGTTCAGTGCGGGGATCGACTTTAAACGTCAGATTCTAATATTGATCGCGGCACTGAAAGGGTTAAAAAGTAGGCATTTTCTGTTGTTCGCTTCTGCACGAAAGGATTGTTCAGTGACCTACATATGATTCTATTATATTCTACGCATCTATTGTCATCTATTTCAAGGCCGATTCGTGCCATCCAGATGAAAGCTGACTCCAAGCCGAGAAAATGATGGAGATCATTTTACACAATCAGACTGGTAGTTTGTATATTAAATAAAACGAGAAAACACAGTATTACATTTGTGTGTCCTCTTCTAAGTGAGAAATACAAATCTAAATGAAAATCTGAAAAGGTATATGTTAGAAGGATGCCATCCAGGTGAAATCACGAAATTCCAACCCACGAAAAAAGTATATTTGACGATGAGAATTGTAGATTGTACGTTGAATAAAAATGAGAAAAACCTTGTATTCAAATTTTAGTTTAATGTTTCAATTAACAAAATCACAAACATTTCGTTAACCTCGCTTTTACGCACTACATGGCATTTTATAAGAACAATTCATGGATTGCAACAACATTGTATATTCTCAAAAAAATTAAATGATTAGAAAACGATACTATGAGTGAATCACACATACAACATTATCTCGGCCGCAACATCGTTAAAGATAAACCAAACTTCCAACCCATTTGCTGTAAATCACCTAGACTGTGTGTTTAAAGTGTAATCTATATCCTATTTTTCCATGTCTCGCTGTGGCGAACTTGATAAATGTCAAAGCATCAGCGCTTATCAGGAAACTGGTTTTATGTGTCTGTTCGTGAAATGTCACAAAGTCTGCAGTAGCCTTTATATGTCACTGAAACTGGACTCAGGACTCTCGTCCTCACTTCCCTGAGATTGATTGTGATTTCGTGTTAACGCTGCAATATGTTTGCATAAACCCTGGAGACCAAAGTGGTTTTTTAATTTGAAATCATCATAAATGTCATTGTTCGCTCTTTCTGACTCATTTGAATACCTATATTATGGGTCTATGGCCATTATAATTTGTGGATGTCTTTCAGTGCGGGAATCAAATTTAGACGTCAGAATCTGACGTCTGTAGACGTCAGATTCTGACGCCGAAAGTCCATCCCCTCACTGAAAGAGTTAAAATATTTATAATGGCCGTAGACCCAAAAATCTGTTTTGATTTATATTAGTCGACGCAGACCACCTACTAGTATATTCGTTCTTTAGGGTGGTATTAATATTTATCATTTACACTGAAGACAAATGCCAGTATGTAATGAAAATAATTAATTCATAGCTGTTGGCATCGCCATCTTTCCGTGTGTTATGAGATCCACCAGACTGTAATCAGATCGACAGGCTCGAATAGCGAATACCGTGTCTGGAGGACAGTGTCGTGTCGCGCCTAATGTCATGCTCCCCGAATATAAGAACTAAGAATGGCTTGAGAGCAATATCTGTTTCAGTTTCCACCCCTTGGAATTCACAAGAACATCAACATCATTTACATCTTTTAGAAATTAACAGAGACCCATTTGTTTGGCTTTTCAGCGTTTTAACTCCCATCCTGCTGAGTACATTTATTTCAATTTTCAACCACTTGAGGTTGTGTCTCGCTACCGCGTTCCACAACCTCAAGTGTTTGAAAATTACTCATATTTGTTTAATTTAGGACCAAACATGTTTAAACACTTATTTCATTCCCAATAACATTGAATTAATCAGCTAATAAAATGGATTAAAAAGTACTATTGTCGTCATTAGCAGGCAAAGGGTTGGTTAAGACCTAACCCTTAAAGCGCTGATTTTTTTTTAAATCATGGAAACCAAAGGGTTTTTTTCAATTGGAAATCACCAAAACTGCCTTAGTTAGATCTTTCTGATTCTTTTGAATACCTTTGTTATGGGGTTACGGCCATTAGAAATCTTTTTACTCTGAAAGTGCGGGGATAAACTTAGAATAGACGGGGATAGACAGGCTCATATGTCAGTTATATTTAAATCTGATTGAATATGTACATGGTTGTTTTTATGTCATGTGTATAAACATGAAAAATCAATTACTAAACTAAATATAAACTTTATACAAAACAAAATTAATTAAAATAAAGATGTACTTAACATGAAAAATTAATTACCAATCATAACAAAATAAAATTGTACAACTTTGTACAAAATAATATTAATTGAAATAAAGATTATGTAAACAAATAAAATTGGTCGCGTAAAGATGAGCTAGGCAAAATAAATCAGCAGAGCCAGACAATACAAAACTAGCAAAACGAGTGGGTAAAATGCAATAAAAACCGTTTACACGATACCCGAGAAGGTCAACCAATGCTAGATTTTTGTTGGGTAAGTGTCGCAGACGGTATAAAGGCAGTGTAGAAACATAGGAGCAAAGTATCTTGTCAGTTTTGTACGGTGGCTGGTTTAGGACCATGATTTTTTTCTCATCATGAAATAGTATTTTTAATGAATGAATGAATGAATGAATGAATGAATGAATGAATGAATGAATGAATGAATGAATGAATGAATGAATGAATGAATGAATGAATGAATGAATGAATGAATGAATGAATGAAGGAAGGAATGAAGAAATGAAGAAATGAATGAATGGGGTTTTAGGCCACCCTTGTACTAAACTGGGTCAGTTTAGCAAACTTAAAAATGCTATTTGACCATGAAAACCTGGAAACAGACACCACTCAACATTATCTGTAATTTTGGCCAATATATCCTAAAAAAAATAAGTAATGACCGATTTCTTTGCCCCAGTTTACCCTTTTCGGATAATTTTGAAAAAGGTAAGCCTACCCACCTCCCCCTTATCTAGATGTTTTGCTGGGATATTTATATTTGTTTTGGTACCAAAAAGCCTAATTAGGAGTGAAATTCAGCGAAAAAAAATATTTTTGATCATTCATCCCATAGACTAACGCCAATTGCTCTCGAGGTAAAACAAAACTACACAGCAACATACCAATATCTGTTAAATTTGAGATCAAAGATAAATAAACCTTTGATGATAGAAAAAATCGGGAATGACGGGCGGAGAAAGCTATTTTTCCACGTGAAGAATTTGTAAAGATCGGCATATGGACGGACATTTTTTATCAGATTAGAGATGCCCAATAAACAAGAGACATGGAACCAAACTTGGGTTGAGCCGTGTCGTCCTCTCCAAAGCCGTTGATTGATGTATTTGCTTTACCCGAAAAATCTAACATGGCGGTGACTGGCGGGCATGGAACTGAAATGTTACTGATTCTAAAAAGCTATTTTTGACCTGATTATTCAGCGATATATTCAAATATGACAGTCCAACTGGGTGTCTACTGTTGGTCCCCTTTACAGCGCTACGTTACAGAATTTACATTCACGACCCACAAAGCAATGCTGGCCTAATGTTGGGCCAGCGTCGATGACGGTCAGCTACCATTAGACCATCATTGGTGAGTCAAAATAATCACATACGTACAATTTGAATAAAAATATATGGAAGTCTAAAAAAAATTAATGCTCAATTTTCTTGTTTTAACCCTCAAAGCGCTGAATATTTTTATAGAAAAGACATGAAAACAAAAGGACTTTATTCAATTTAAAATCATCAAAAATGTCTTAGTTAACTCTTTCTGATTCATTTGAATACCTATGTTATGGGTCTGCGGTCATTAGAAATTTTTTTACTCTTACAGTGCGGGGATCGACTTTAGACGTCAGAATCTGACATCTACAGACGTCAGATTTTGACGACTGAAGTCGATCCCCGCGCTGTAAGTCACACAAAGAGGCCGAAAGCAGCCTGACTAGCACTTTAAGGGGTTAAGAGCGGCATCTGGTGGTAGGTTGAGGCGGCATATTCTTTATCAGTCTAGATACAAGGTTATAGATTGGTGTCTGTACCGACACCTGTCATAGAGACCATCCACGGGTGGATAACACTAGTGCCTGTCACGCCAGAGCTCAAGATGGGTGAGTGAATATTGCTTTACGTCGCTTTCTGTACATCAGCCGTGATATGGCGAATTATGGAACGACTTCAAGGGTTTTTCATAGTGCACAGCATTGTACACCGCAGGCGTTTGAAGGCTTTGGAGCAGGAGCACTTAATACCCACAACCTCAATAGCGAAAATCCGACCCGTCTAATGCATCTTAGTTTCGAGCCACATTCAGACAGAATGAGTCATCACATCACCACTGGAGTTTGAGGTTGGTATATCGTTTGATTGCCTTCTCGCAGAGGCGGGGGGGGGGGCGGCTGGAGTATTTTTTAAATAAATTATTTCGAGCAGAGTCTGCATGAAATAAATAATGTATTTCAGTTCTATAGTATCTCGTAATAAAATTCGAAATTTTCAGCGCACCTCCGAGCAGGATTGAAATAAATAATTTCAAATAAAAAATCCTCCCCTCCCCCTGGAGATTGAATGGTGGCCCCTTACATCATGGAAACAACCTACGCGTATATACAGCTAGCAAGAACAAACCTGGCTGGGAAATGTTTTTCGTCTAAACACAGCTGATTCAATTTCTGCATGACGACAATTTTAAAATTGCTAAAACCGACACAGACAATTGAATCTAGTCACGAAACTAAAAAAACGTTGAATTGAGTTACATACAGGGATACCTCTCTTTCACCACTCTGAAAACGATCTTTGCATTATGTAACTGAAATGCATTCATAAAGGTTATTAACATAAATCATTTAACACGTTTTCACACTCTTCTCGGATTATTTTTCAGTCAGGTCTGAAAACAATCTGACGATTTTTTTTAATTATGTAACTAAAATCCATTCATAAATGTCAGTTTGCATGTTTTCACAATATTTTCTATTTCCAACTGTTTTATCGTATTTATATAGCATCATCAGCGAGCATGAACGATATATGATTAAACTGAGGTCGGCATATCATTATGATACAACAAAAAGGTTAGAAGAACTTATACCACACATGATCATATTTTTATATGGTAATCGTACATGTATACGTTACTTGTTATGTGTAAAATTATGCATACACAGTGATAAAGAAAAAAAAAACTTTATTAATTTAATTCAAATAAATATAGTGCAATTTAGAGAGAATTTGAATCAATTTGTGCTCTTACTTGGCATAAATCAAGATAAGCCCTCTAGAATATCATTTTTAATTCAAGATTAAACCACTAGATGACTCTGTAGTCTCTTCCAGGACCACCGCTGTGCAAAGCCAAAAGGCAGTATCTGCTTACTTAAGTAAGCAGATACGGCCTTTGGCTCTGCAATGCAGCCCACCTTATATTACGCGGGCGCTATAATTATAATAATAATCCATCCCCGCCTGTTTTTTCTCTGATTTGTAAATAATCTTCATTTCACCGTCCGCCCTGGAAATGACAGGCGCGGTTTTCCCGCGTTAAGTGGCCACTTTTGGCGGTTATTTTCCCGCCATCTGCTTGTCATCGTCAGGAGTTACCCAGCAAACACAAAGCATCATCCAATCTTGGCTCTATGCTGGTCCACCGTCTACGACAATGGCCCAACATTGAACCAACATTGGATGATGGATTGTGTGTGCTGGCTAATGGCGGAATGTGGATCACGTGCGGTTATCATTCCCAGAAATGCATTCTTTCCCAGAAATCTGACGTCAAAAATCACTGCACTGAAATGGTCGACTATTTATAATGGTTAAAGATCCAGAAAATAGATATTCAAATGTAGCAGAAAGATCTAACTAAGACATTTATATGACGTTTTTAAAAAGACAAAACACCATTGGCTCATATAGTTTATATTAGCACAATTCGGCTCTGTGTTGTATTGTCATTTCTTGGCGCTGTGAGTTTTAACCCTTTAATCACCGATGCCGCATATATTCGGGTTTTCATTTTTTTTATTAGCACATTAAGTACCACCTTTTAAACAAGTTAGAGATAAAATGTGACATCAATCAGCAATAATTGAGAGCAGTTGACCTCCATTTTGTCAAATCTGAATAATTTTCACTCACTTGAAGTTGTGGATCGCGTCAGCGAGACACAACTTCAAGTGGGTGAAAATTCCAATTAAGTAATTTGGCGGCTAAAGGGTTAATGGGGGAATGTGGACGCCGCGCGGTTATCATTCCGATGCCCAGCACACACTCAGGATGTTATGACGGGAATAAAGGAATTCCACATCATCTGCCTGCCATTGTTCCCAAGTAGGCTAAACTGGGTGACCTCATGAGAATATAGTATGACAATGGCGTGCCAAGGACAATAGTAACCTGGGGGAATAAACCATTACTCTGACGTGTAGACCCAAATGATCAGGCTGACTTGATGCAGCCGCTACTGCATCTTGCCGTATCAGGTCTGACAGTCAGACCCCTGGTCTGACCTTGATAGATTAAGATGCCACTACTGCTGTTTCGCCTGCTGCGATGGCTCATTCTATTCGGTATTGGGTTCGAATCTCAGACGAGTCGGATGTTTGTGATCTAGGTTGTGCATGTACAGTGCTCTCAACTGTTCACAGACCTGGAGTGTGCAGTGCTGGCTAGGGTAGTGTGCATATAAAGAACCCTTGAAGTCATACGATAAGAGTAGGGCATAGTCCCCCCTTCGGACTTCCTTCTGTTGCGATATTGCCAATATTGAGAAGAAAGCGATGTAAATTAAGTAATATTCACTCATTCGCTATTTTTCTGTTTACAAAAACTACAGTAACTTTTCAAATTAGGGATGTTGCAAAGTTGAAAAAATTCCGAACTTAAAAAAAATGTGGGTGGGTGGGTGGATCCAGGGTCATTTTGGATAGAAAATAAAAAATTGGAAAAAATAAATCTTTGATGATTATTGGTTTCAAAAAAAAAGAAAAATGGGAGACGGGGGTGGGTGGGTGATGTGAGCTCTATCCAATTTTTTTGGATGTCTGGGTTTTTTTTCACTTTGCAAGGTCCCTTAGCAGTTATGGCTTTTTGCTTTGCATTCCATGCAAAGCAAAAAGCCATAGCTGTTAGCTAGATCAGCAGATTCCCTTTGCATGGCACTATCTGAAGTTTCATGCACGTGTATTTCCCAGCCATCTCCCCCTATATAGCAAGGCTTGTTAGCCCCGAGAAGCCAGACTTTGCTGTAGGGAAGATGGGGGTGGTAAAAGTGAAAAAACACAAAGACAATCATAATGAGATAAGTTTATTTCCTTGCTCGTACACTCATATTACGCACGTGGCGTGAGGGTGGGCGTGGACGTGGTGACCTAGCAGAAATACATAGGAGATACCCAGAAATTTAAAAAAATAATAATAAACCAAGCCTAATACGGCCCACTCAAAGATATTAGTGGTGAGCGGCAGATGAGAATAAAAACCATAAAGGTCAATACAAAGGCCTGACGCATGTTCTTAAAATCATGAAGGTCAATACAAAGGCCTGCCAGCATGTTCCTTTAATCACGAAGGTCGATACAAAGGCCTGTCGCATGTTCCTGAAATCTTGAAGGTCAAAACAAAGGCTTGCCAGCATGTTCCTGAAATCATGAAGGTCAACACAAAGGCCTGCCGCATGTTCCTGAAATCATGAAGATCAATACAAAGGCCTGCCAGTATGTTCATGAAATCATGAAGGTCAAACAAATGCCTGCCGCATGTTCATGAAATCATGAAGGTCAAAACAAAGGCCTGCCATCGTGTTCCTGAAATCATGAAGGTCAAAACAGAGGCCTTCCAGCATGTTCCTTTGATCATGAAGGTCAATACAAATACCTGCCATCGTGTTCCTGAAATCACGAAGGTCAATATAAAGGCCAACCAGCATGTTCCTAAAATCATGAAGGTCAAAACAAAGGCCGGCCAGCATGTTCCATAGATCATGAATGTACGAGCCACTCTACATGGAGTTATGAGAGACTCGTATATTTAGTATTGATCAAAATATTTCAGTGCTGTGATGATTATAAATACGTTCGTGTACGTATTTAATTTTGTGAAACTCAATGACCCTGACCTCCTTTGTTTTCACCGAGCTGGCTAATACAATGGAGTATGGGGGAGGGGTCTTATATAACCTTGTATTCACCGAGTGACGTCACTGAGTTTCACATAATTAAGTATGGGGCAGGGGATCTTATATAACCTTGTTTTTACCGAGTGACGTCACTGCTTTTCACAGAATATACTGATAATGTTAAACCATAACTCCAAATTATTTCATCATACGTTATAAAATATGTTTATTTTCTTATTTTTACAAATAGTCCATCCCCTGGTCAGATTGTGGGCGCATCCTCTGAGAGATATGAGCAGCTCAGATAACGGTCGTGAGAAGGCCGGGCTAAGTTTTAATTTCCTATACTTGACGCACAAAATGAGTCTGTGTTGACGGAGAGAAATGCCTGGCTGTTTGTAAAGGACTTCACATAAATGGACGAATGTGGGCTCGTGATCAGCTGGTGAAAAGACCACCATAATACCGCCAGCAAGAGGAATATACAATGAAAAGGCCACCATATTACAGCCAGAAGGAATATAATGTCTCGGTGAATCGGTGAATGATGTGCAAACGGTGTTTTTGAGTGCGATATTATATGCATACGGCATCGTTGGGAAGGGGAGATGGGCTCATCTCAGCACAAGTCACCACATCAAGCCCGAGCCTTTAGGCGAGGGCTTGATGGGGTGAGATCAGCGCATCTCGCCGTACCCAGCGAAACACTATGTATTTTTCGTACGGATATCTATTTGAAGTGGCAAATCAAACTGGTCATTGAAGCGTTTTGGAGAGAGTGCGATATGGGCTGATCTCACCATACGTCTCGTAGTGAAAGCTAACAGCATGAGTGCGAGGAGGAAAAATACAGAATCAATGAATAAGGTGTGATCCTTTAGGCTCACACCTTATGTGCTGTTTTTTGATGTATCGCACAAAAAATTAACAACGCTTGTAATTTTCTTACACGATCAAATCACACATGATACCATACATTGCAGTCGAAACTATGCAGTAAGAGTGTGATATGGCTTGGTTCTCTTTATAAAAGATAAAAGCTGTTTCCTCACAAGTATTGTATGTGGAGCCCCTAACCCTTTTAATGCGTGGATCGTCTTTCGACGTCAGAATCTGACGTCTACAGACGTCAGATTCTGACGTCTAAAGACGGTCCCCGCACTGAAAGAATTGAAACAAATGAAATGGCCGTAGACCCATGTTATAGGTATTCAAATGAAGCGGGAAGAGCTAACTAAGACATTTATGATGATTTCAAATTGAAAAAAAACACTTTGGTTTTCATGGTTTATGCAAAAACATTTCAGTGCTGTGTGTGGAGTCTCTAAGTAATCCAGGGTATTTCACGTCCGGCTTTAGTTACAATTCGTGCCTGTGGTCAGCCCTTTAGGCCACCATGGTTTTTTATCTGTTTTAGATGAGCGCGCGCATTAGATTTGGGCCGCGCATTACCAAAAAAAACATGTGTGTTTTTTTCTGCCCAGCGCACGCATTGAATTGTTGTCGATTTTCGAAAAAAAACATTGATTGTCGGTAGATAAAAAAAACATTCCGAAAAAATTTTAAAAAATAACAAAACTTTTTACCAGCTATGTTTTTTTGTGCTTGTTTTTTTCGTCGCCTTCATTAACTTTATTTAAAATAGGTCAATTTTTTTATTTCGTCGCCCTCATTAATTTTTCCAGAAATTTGTCCAATTTTTTTTTTATTTGGTCGCCCTCATTAACTTTTCCCGAATGTTTTTTTTCTTAAATGTTTTTTATCGCCCACCCTCATTAGATTTTGGATCTAAAACAGAGAAGTAAAACACAGTGTCCTTACGATGTTTATCGACACGAGATGCTGATCCCTGCTGGATAAATGTTGGGCCAGCATCGCAGACGTTGGCCCAACATTAAACCAACATTGTATCAGCAAACATGAGAGATTAACCCTTACAGCACTGAAATAAATTGATATATATTCCATGGACGCCAGACGGTTATTCGCTGAAATATTATAGATAAACCCTGGAGATCATAGGCTTTAGTCAATTTGAAATCATGCTAAATGTCTTAGGAATTAAAAAAAAAATCAAAAAATCCGAGAAAAACTCGGAAGTGGGTGGGTGGGTCAAGCCCCAATTCGGATTTTTTTTTTTTGGATTGGTTGTTGTTGTTTTTTTTGCTGTATATGTTTCTAAAAAAAATAATGAAAAAATGGGTAGGGGGGGTGTGTGGGTGCGGTCTGGCCAATCCGAGTTTTTCTTGGATTTTTTTATTTTTTTAACTTTACAAGACCCCTTAGTTAGCTCCTTCCGCTTCGTTTGAATATGTATGTTATGGATCTACGGTCACTGAAAGGGTTAACCTCATGTTGGCTTAACGTTTAGACAAAGTTGCAGACGGTGGCCCAGTACTCAACCATCACAGCGTCCACGTTTCTTGTCCGACCCCCCTCTCATCTGTCGTCCAACCAATTTAATTAGGAACACATCTATTAGTGTTGTGACGGTATTGACAGACTGTATGGACACGGAAGAAGGGGGGAGGGATGGTGGAGAGGGGGGGACAGGTGACCATGATGCTGAGACATCACCTGATGCCTGGTAGAGACCCCGCTTATACAAGTACATATAGTCGGATTCACATTAACCGTGATGAATGAATTTCGCCGATTTCTCAGTCAATTCTCAACTAATTTTCATGAAATTTCACACACACTATTTTCCGTTCATGTCATGACTACCCTGAAAGTTTCGCGAAGTTTTGATAAATATTTTAAAAGTTAGACAATTTGACATGTAGTCATTAAATAAAAATGTTGCTCTCTATTAACCCATTAGCTTCGTCTCAGAATTGTATTACATGTTAAATGGTCTACCTTCTACAATACAGGGTAGACACGATATCAATGGAAAATAGTGTGTTTCATGAAAATTGGTTGAGAATTGACTGAGAAATCCGCGAAATGCAATAATCCTGTTTGATGCATTTAATGGGAATCTGGCTATGGTAGATGTATTCATGCAAAAAACACTATATTTCGTTAGTTTTTTTGTCGCCATGAGCGCTCAAATAAAGAACCATTAAGAGACATGAAAATGTATTGTAAGTAAAATTATTTAATTGTGTTGCATGTCAAATGTCCTAACTTTTGAATTACGTACTGGTATTTTTATTCGTGGAATGTTAGGGGTCGTTACCAAATTAAAAGATAAGAATGGTTACAAAATTTCGTGACAATCGCTGGAAGAATTGACTGAGTAATTGACGAAAAGCCAACATTCATTATGGACAATCGCCCACTGTCGGATGGTCTTTAGTCAATTGATTCAAAATATACCACGTAAAATGTGACAAAGAGCTGAATGAAAGGGTTCAACTATTACTATACCCCTTGAATTGTCGATCACGTAAATGTGTGTCCACTCGCAACATCAGGTCTACCTTTCTGTTCATGATGGTGATGGTCTTTCATGTTGTCCTCTATCAGTCACAGAGGTCAGGGAGTCATGTGATCCGCCAGCCTCATTGTGAGAAGCTCAGGTGCACTATCTATGCCACCCCCACCCCCCTCATCCCTCTACCTCTCCCTCTACCTCTTATAATTAGTCTGGAACGACATGCTTTTATTGTGAAGATATTTCGACTACAAAGATTATAATCTTATTCCTAAACCTTATAACGCTGCAATAGGCTTGTATAATCCATAAAGACCAAGGGTTATTTTGAATTTTAAATCATCATAAATATCTTAGTTATCTATTTGTGCTTCATTTGATTATGCTATTTATGTGATTTATGTTATTTATCTACGGCCATTATAAAAAGTTTACTTTTACAGTGCGGGGACCGACATTAGACGTCAGAATGTGACGTCTACAGACGTCAGATTCTGACGTCTATAGACGTCAGATTCTGACGTCTATCGTCGATCCTCGCACTAAGAGGGTTATTGGTGAGTTATGGCTTAACTCGATTAACTCTCTTCCTTATTAATTACCATTGTGGAGCGAAAGGAAAAAGTATTTCATTGAATTGATTTTAATGTGAATGAATACAAATGCCTTGACTTTATACAATTCATACACAAATGCTATATATCAACTGTAAGCTTACAGCGTTGAACTCAGCCTAAAGTTTAAATGGTTATTCCGGACCTGGAGCTGAAAAGGTGATGTTATTTTAACTTTTTCTGATTTCCATTGGGAAAGTCAAGATGCTCGTAACGTTTCTAATAGAAATGAGAGAAAATAAATATGATTAATTAAAATATTTTAGTGGGATTGGCCTCTAAGACGTAAATGGTTATTTAGTGATTAAGCTATATCTAGAGCTTAATTGGTTAGTTATGACTGACTGACTGACTTTGTGTTATATACTAGTTCATAGGCTTCCCGGATAAATATATAGACACGTATTGATCCGTGAATTAGTAAAACCTTTGATACCAGGATCAGGGAATCCACAGCAAACAAACACGATACATTGACACAAAATATTGATTCAATGTTGGCCCACCGTCACAGACGGTGGGCCAACATTGAACCAACGCTGTGTCAATGTATCGTGTTTGGGATCTCTGTACTTAACCAAGAAACACTAGACAGTAATTGAATGTTGGGTCAATGTTGGCCAGCATCGCGGACGGTGGAACAACATTAAACCGGCATTAGGGGAGACAGAAAGTATAAAACAAATATCGGCTCTGTATACGATGAACCAATGCTGGTTTACAGTTGAGCCAGTATCGTAGCCGGTGGCCCAACATTAGGCCAACAACGGGTTAACATATCGTCCTGTAAAATCTTGATACTCAGGTGCGATAAGGCGATTTTTAATTATACCTGGAGACAGAATTACCAGCAGCGCATGCTCTTCGCTATTTAGTCAGTCATTATTTATTATCACCTCAAGTTTCCTCAAATTTCTAGTGCAAACTCAACAGTCCTTGGGATATAGAGGGATGGCCCACCGTCTACGACCCTGAACCAACCCTTACATGGCGGGGATCGACTTTAGACGTCAGAATTTCACATCTGTAGACATCGGATTCTGACGTCTAAAGTCGATCTCTGCACTGAAAGAATAACATTTTTATAACGGCCGTAGACCCATAACATAGGTATTCAAATGAAGCGGAAAGAGCTAACTAAGACATTTATGATGATTTCAAATTGAAAAAAACCGTTTAGTCTCCTTAGTTTATATAAAAAAAACAGTGCTTTAAGTATTAAATAGTTAAACTAGTATAGGTTCAACGCAGAGGGTTCAACATGTTGTGTTTGGTTTGTTAGCAGCAGGTTTCTCTTCAGTGATTCAGTCAGGCTGATACACAGCTTCAAAACACACCACTGCATTATTTTCTTTGTCTGACCACTACATTCTAAGCCGGGAATGGAGAGTTATTGTTGATCAAGTACAGACCAATTATCATGGTAGGCCTATGCTATTATAATCAGTCAGGTGTGACTTAGCTGTTGATCATGATGGATCCTCATTATGGTCAGATATGTTTTAAGTCAGTTAAAACCCTCGGGGTTCTCCATTCTTAGCTATGAAAAAACCTCAGCCTTCGGCCTCGGACCTTTTTCACAGGTAAGAATAGAGAGCTCCTCGGGCTTTATCCCACACAGAAGCTCTGCAAGTACAGGCAGTACAGGCACTGTCCTTGTGGAAATGGGGAACCACGTTTTTAACTTGCAACATATATTGTGAAAATAATAAACAAAAACAAATCCCACCAGTTACGGGTCGACAATCTAGTAGATTTTATTATATTCTGGGGGGGGGGGGGCGACCTTTTTACTATTTTCTGCGGGACGGACGACCTTTTTATTATTTTCTGCGGGACAGACGACCTTTTTATTATTTTCTGCGGGGTTTTATTATTTTCTGCGGGACAGACAGACATACCTTTGCACTTTGCACTTTCTATTTATTGCGGATGCTGTCGGCCTCGGTCTGGTGACGTCACGTGGTACAGGATGCGGCCAGTCACGCTACGATGATCTCGTAGCCATGGTAACCGTGTCAATTATTCATTGTCGGCCTATTGGGTTTTCAGGGGAAGTGAATGGGAGTGGATGGATGACCAGGCTAGATTATCATCATTCCGCGGCTAACAACATACGTCCACTCAATGTTGTTTCAATGTTGGGCCAGCGTCGCTGACGCTGGACCAGCATTGAAACAGCATTGGGACGAATCCCGTGTTTACCATCCTGTATTGACTACTTCAGATACAGCAACAGATACACCTTCAGAAATTAGAGTAATGTCAACTCTTTCATCGCTGATCACCGCTATTATTGTCGTGTTATGCCTAGTCTGTTTTGTCAGCAGGTTATATCACAGTTTTTCGGAATTAAATCAGTGTTTAAACATCGACATTTTAAAATGTTTAATCTCACGCTGACCAAATATGTGTTATATTCAAGTGGGTGAAATTTTAATTTAACAAAAATGCTGGGAAAGGGTAATGCTAATTAATAATGCTTAGTAATGCAACCCAGCAAACAGACAAACTGCAGTGAGAGTTGCTTGCCTTTGCTCTTGTGAACATAGTATGCTATGTTCCTTCAGAAATTAGAGTAATATAGGTTAGC
Organism: Flabesymbios commensalis; assembly: GCA_964017125.1. NCBI lineage: Eukaryota > Metazoa > Annelida > Polychaeta > Terebellida > Flabelligeridae > Flabesymbios > Flabesymbios commensalis. The sequence goes on along the minus strand of OZ024914.1, from coordinate 9,687,466 downwards.
GTTTGTTATGTGTAACCGCGGGTATAATGTGTGCGAAAACGAACAAAACAACTTTTCTAGGTAGTTATTTTGGCATTTGTACAGTAGGCCTAGTGCTATATTGATTTTAAACTATATAGGAATCATAAACCAGATTGTATATTTTATGTTATCCTAATACAACCCAGTATATGCTCTGCTGTCGGCTTTGTAGGGCAGTACAATGTGTTATAATGGTTCACATTTGCCCTCCTGTTGACATGATGCATTATTTAGCATGGAGAATATAGACAACTGAAACACGGTCATGTCTCTAGGGCTTGATTGGCTTATATATGTGGGCCATTTTCCACTTATCCTGCTGATCACGACTTTTGACATTTTAAATTTGTTTTATTATAGTCGATCAGATCACTGATATTGGGAACAAAATGTGTGTTTAAACATCAGGATTTGCAAAGGATTATGTCTCAAATAAAATAAATATTGGGAGCAAAAATAATGTTTTAACATCACTATTTGCACATTTTTGTTCTCAAGTTTAACAAATATGAGTAATTTTCACCCACTTAAGGTTGTGGGTCGCTGTAGCGAGACACAACTTCAAATGGGCGGAAATTTAAATAAATTAACTTAGCAGGATATAAAAGGGTTAACACTAGAAACACAGTGAAGAAACATGTTGTTTCCTTGAAAACTGAATTTATCAGAGCGGGAGAGGAGCTCGAGAGCCTCGGCGTGATAGGCGTTCGGCTTAACTACTACACCAGACTGGTGAAACCGAGGCAGGCCTCGACGATAATAATTGTAATTGTAGAGATATAAATGAAACGAATCGGGCTTTAGGCCACTTTTGTGCATATACAGGCTAAATTGGGCCAGGATAAATTCCTGAGGATAGTGAGATGAGTGAGACAACACTGCCCTCCAGACACAGGATGCGAAATTCAAACCCTGGAGGTCTGAGGCCGAGCACGCTACCTCTCGGCCACGGAGGCTCCCCACAATACTGATTTTTACGGGTGGATGGGGAAGAAACATCTTTGTTTCTTTCAAACCGCCGAGACCATTCAAGTATTTGGACACCTGCTCTTAAAATTGTGTAAAATTTACATGAATATTTCAAAAGTTAGACCATTTGACATGTAGTGAATTTTAAGATTAAAGTCGAGTGAAATCAATGGGTTTTTAGAAGAGCGCTATAATTCGCAATTTACTACATATTAAATGGTCTGACTTTTAAACTACATAATATTTTGTCTTGAAATTTTCAGGGTAGTTGCTGTAAGACTAGAAAATAATACTTGCCAAATTTCATGACAATCGGATGATAATTGCGTGAGCCATTAGCTAAAAACATGCAACGCAAAAGTGACAGATTTAAAGTGACTTTCACTTTATGCATGATACATATAAGTTTCCCGAGCGATGGGCAAGCCCGTGAGCTCTGCGGGACAGGCACTCGACGTAACCACTGTACCACCCCCCTTTCCCCTTTTGTCGCTCACCGTGTTGAGATCTAGACTAATTATTTCCTCTCTGGAGGTGGGCTCAGTGGTGCCACCTGTGAGATCTCGCCGGCATCAATGGCCGCATCAGGAAGTTATCCCTCTGAAGATTAATTAACTTCCTCCAAACACAAAATACCCATTCAGCAAGCAACATATCCATCCCAAAGCTGTCTCAATGGTGGGCCACCGTCTGCGAAGCTGGACCAGCATTGAACCAGCTTTGGGACTGTGCCTGTCATGTCCTCCCATTATGTTTTTTGTAATGGCCACAGATCACAGCGCCTTATGGGGCCGTATTTCTAACAGGATTAAAGTCGCATCTCTGCCAATTTTTTTTATGAAAACCTTGGGAGACAAAGGGTTTTTTCATTTTGAAATCATCATGAGTGTCCTAGTTAGCTTTTTCTGATTCTTTTGAATACCTATGTTATGGGTCTACGACCATAATAAATATGTTTACTCTTACCAAGGAATCTATAGGCTCTCACCAAGGAATATATAACGTCTTATATATTCCTTGCTCTTACAGTGCGGAGATCGACTATAGGCGTAAGAATCTGACGTCTACAGACGTCAGATTCTGACGCCTAAAGTCTATACCCGCGCTGTAAGGATTAAAATGCAGCTGATTCAAAGGCATGTGTTTTATGCTGCCATGTGATGCGCTAATGCGTGGTTGTAGAAACAGTGGTTATATATATAGTCCAAAGAAGATAAATTAATTATATACTAGTAGTCCTAAAAAAATATTACATTGTCCGAAAAAAGTTGAAATTAATTAGGGGGCTTAATTACGTAGTCCAAAAAAGATAAATAAATCTTCAAAAATGATCAAATTTACCCAATTAATAAAACTTACCAAAATCTACGCTGGACATGTGTCAGATGTGAGTGGATAACATAGTTTTTAACAAAATAATTATATGGTCAAGGCTTGTGGTTAACCCTTACTACGCTGAAATATTTGTCTAGAAACCCTGGAGACCAAAGGGTTTTTTTCAATTTGATATCATCGTAAGTGTTCTAGTCAGCTTTCCCCGCTTCATTTGAATACCTATGTTATTGGTATTGGTCTACGGCCATTAGAACTATTTTAATTCTTTTAGTGTGGCGACCGTCTTTATACGTCAGAATTCTACAGACGTCAGGCTCTGACGTATAAAGACGTGAAAATTTTACGTCTACTGACGTCAGATTCTGACGTATAAACACGGTCCCCGAGCTGAAGGGGTTAATCAAAATTCCAAGATTACTAAAAATTGTATTCTTGGTATAGATTAATACATGTGCTGACTTTCTATACCCAGTTTATTATACATCGCCGCATTCAAGGTCAAGGTGCCGAGCTGTTTCGTGGCTGACTAAGTTTTATATCAATTAATCATTGCCATGAATACGTTTTATACAGACTGTTAGCCCTTTAACCGCCAAATTATTCAACTTTAATTTTCAGTCACTTGAAGTTGTGTCTCGCTGACGCGATCCACAACTTCAAGTGAGTGAAAATTATTAGATTTGACAAAATTGAGGTCAACTGTTTTCAAATATTGCTGATTGATGTCACATTTTATCTTTAACATGTTTAAAAGGTGGTATGATGTGCTAATAAAAACCCGAATATTTGCGGCACCGGCGGTTAAAGGGTTAACTAAAGGTTATGACATCGATAGGAAACCAGGCTAAAGGAGTGTTTTTATTAATCTCGTTGTCCAAATACTGCATGCAGAGGCAAACTCTATTTTGGTGCTGGATGCTGATGAAATACAATTGTCAGCCATCTTTATTTCACAAAATTAGTAATCTACTTGTATATTTTCAAAATAGCATGTACACAAAAAAATACTATTTTAAACACTAAATCTGACATTGTCTTACATGATAAGTATGCCAACTGTTGGCATACTTATCATGTAAGACAATGTCAGCCAACACCTATAACTGGTGAACAGTTGGTTTTATATTATACTGTTATACTCAAATATTATTTCATTATACAATTTTATTTCCCTTATATATGGTTGACAGGCCTCGTAGAGGTCGTCTCGACCTGTTCCCGTCAACCAAAGCTAATAGCATGTTACTCAATTAATAGTAATGAAATTGTATAATTTTTTGCATGTTTTCAACTGAAAAGTCAAATAAAATCAAACATAAAAAATATCAGATACATAAAAATACATAACTTGTGTGAAATAGTTGTTGAAGAGACAAATCATTTAAGCCGTTACCAAAATTGTACTTTTGCAAACGCCCAAGTATCATGATTTATTTTTCAAGGTTAAGATATTGCATGGAAAAGACGCGCAATCTATGCTATTATGATATTCTGACCCAGAAACAAGAGTCTAGTGATGTGACAGATTGAGTCAATATTATTGTTAGATGCGGTACATTATTAGTTTAGGCGTTTTGCTATGTATAAAATATTGTTTTCCTGACGGATACTTTCTTATTTTTATTATTATACGGCCGTTTTTCTCATTGAGTTTTCACCGGATCGCCCTGATATCTGACTAATATGATATTTCTGTATAGAAGTACTTTTTCAGAGGTCGGTAATGTGCTGTATCTTTTCTAAACGATCGGACCGATAGCAAACCTGGTGATATTTATTTTACATTTATTAGCCTTTAAAAAAAGAGAACATACAAAAGTACAGTAAATACAAAATTGTATTTGTAAATATTAAAAGGCACGTAGCATTTCGTTTAAAACTATTCTGTTTTAAAGGTGAAGGTGCAGGTTTTTTATAGCTGAAAGAAAATGAAATGAATCGGGCTTTAGGCCACCTTTGTGCACTTATAGGCTAAACTGGGCCAGGAGAACCTTCTGAGGATGGTGAGATGATTAAATGACACCGTCCTCCAGACACAGGATTCGAAATTCGAGCCCTGGCGGTCTGAGGCCGAGAACGCTACCTCTCGGTCACGGAGTCTCCCCACAATACTGACTTTCACACATGGATGGGGAAGAAACATTTTTGTTTCTTTCAAACCGCCGAGACCGGGAACCGAACCCGAACTCTGGCGTCAAAGGCAGCGGTGCTAACCACTACCCTAGGGCCCCCGCCATTCTCATAGTCTGATATCAAGTCTGAAGACCTATCATCGGACTTTACATTTTACCCCCTGGTCACTGGATCTGTTCATTCGTGTGCCATTTCAACTCCTTGGGGAGCATACAGTCCTGCAGCCGTTTCGGCGCATTTAACTAATCGTACACATTGCCATCTCTGTCCTACCAGGTACTCATTTTCACCTGAGTCAAGTGAAGCATCTTGCCCAAGGACACAACATCTTAACAGTGTCCCAATATTGAGAGGGGAAAACATGATATTTTTCTGAAAATCCTGCACCAAGCGGGATTCGAAACCGCACGGAAGGCTGCGACCTCGGCAAAGCTACGCGCTCTAACCACTGCGCCATGTCCCTCTTTGTTTTGAGAGAGTCCCTCTCTGTGTCAGCCGATGGATATTGTTGACTCTGTCTTAGTTTCCGTATGAGCGGATAACATCGTGTTACCAGGTACATGGGATCTACTCTTCTCCCTTTTTAAATCGCCTCCTTTCCTAATTATGTTTCTCAGTCAGTGCTAGCCCATCAACAACAGACGTTGACCCAATGCTGGATTAATGCTGGTCCAGCGTCTGCGACGCTGGCCCAAATTTAATCCAGCGTTGGTGGATGTGTCTTGCTTGCCGCAGTAATCACATCACTGTCTGGCTGACTGGACACACTCCGTCTACTGAAATCCGATTTGCCTGATAGAACTCTGCTGAGTGGTGTCGTGTGCAAAGGAGAGGGAACCCTTTGTGACGTAGAACACAGACTAATGTGACGTGAGCACAGGGTATTGTGACGCGTCTACACACAACAGTGACGTGGAGCATTAGAATAACTCTATTATCACCCGTAATTATATCAGAAGAAACATATTGTGACGTAGGCTTTTGTGAAGGGATCAATCTAATCGTGTCGTGGACCACACTATCCCGTGACGTGGTGCACATGATCTGATGACGTGGTGCTCACAACAGACCACAGATAGAATAACTCTATTGTGAGTGGTAACGAACTTAGGGTTAGAGATGAATAGAAGGAAAATGAATATATCTGGCTTCATTGGAGAAGACACGGGATACCTGTTGTTGGCCGTGGATTGCTGTATTTGTTTCACCCGAAAACTCAACATTTTACAAAATGGCGGTGAGCGAGAGCGATTTCGACCGCAATTGCCGAAAAATGTCCATAACTTTTAATTACTGTGTGAAAAATGAGCTGAGCATGGGATCACGTAGCTGAAATGTTACTGATTCTAAAAAACATTATTTTCGCCCTGATTATTCGAGGCAAAATGTTGGATATGACCATCCACAGAAATGTCCCACGATTTTGTACGGGGTCACTCTGAGACCTTCAGCCACCTTGGGGCTAACCTGTTGTCTCGCGATGCATACATCGCATCCAAGAAAATACGGATATGTGACGTGCATGAGGCTTGAACCTTATAGTGCGGGGATCAACTTTAGCCGTCAGAATCTGACGTCTGTAGACGTCAGATTCTGACAACTAAAGTTGATCCCCGCACTGTAAGAGTAGAAATATTTCTAATGGCCGTAGACCCATAACATAGGTATTCAAATGAATCAGAAAGAGCTAACTAAGACATTTTTGATGATTTCAAGATGAAAAAAACCCTTTTGATTGCGATGTTTTTTACAAATTAATTCAGCGCTTTAAGGGTTAAAGCGCTGAAAAATGTTTATATGAGCCATGGAGACCAAAGGGTTTCTTTGAATTTGAAATCATCATAAATTAGTTAGCTATATCGGACAGGGTTAGAAAACCCTGGAGCTCACCAATTCAATGCAAATTCAACAGCTTTTGATGATTTCATTTTTGATGATTTCAAGATGAAAAAACCCCTTTTGATTGCGATGTTTTTTACAAATTAATTCAGCGCTTTAAGGGTTAAAGCGCTGAAAAATGTTTATATGAGCCATGGAGACCAAAGGGTTTCTTTGAATTTGAAATCATCATAAATTAGTTAGCTATATCGGACAGGGTTCTCACCAATTCAATGCAAATTCAACAGCCAAAGAATATTTCTACAAAATTCTACAGAAAATATTTCTACAAAATAATTCTACAAGAAAAAAATTGTTGAATGTTGACAAGAAGCGCAATTTTATTTCATAGCATTTGATTGTAATTGCAGGTTCTTTTGCTTTTAGATTATCAGCCAAATTATATTATTCATATTCTAATTTGATATAATATATCAAATTAGAATATGAATAATATAATTTGCGATCCATCATAACTGAGACTGATTGAAAATTACCATATTATGGTAATTTTCAACCAGTCTCAGTTATGATGGATCGCGATATGGCTAGTTTAACAGCACTGTCTTGTCAACAGCACCGTGAACATATGAAATGCTTTAAAACGCTTTAAGCCCTCATGATACCTCGAAGCATCATTTAATTTCTTACACAGCAAAGGCTTTCATGAAACTCTGTTAATAGTGTAATTAAGACAATCTTCTTGAACTAGTCAAAGCACTATATTGTACCTAGTTTCAGAACGAAAATGTCCATGTAACTGTTTTAATAATAACAATATTTTTTTTCATTTGCTGCCCACTTTAACTTCAAGTCAACTTCAACCACTACAAATCGAGAATTGCGACAGCAATTCACGGCTTGTGGTGGATGATGATTCTAATGGTAAATTCAGGCTTTAACAGCGCGGGGATCGACATTAGACGTCAGAATCTGACGTCTGTAGACGTCAAATTCTCACGCCTAAAGATCACCGCACTGTAAGAGTGAAAATATTTCTAATGGCCGTAGACCCATAACATAGGCATTCAAATGGACCAGAAAGAGCTAACTAAGACATTTATAATTATTATAAATTGAAAAAACC